>LPNX010755043.1:71428-108046 GCA_001517045.1 Pseudotsuga menziesii
GAATTTCTCTCTGTAACAACCTCAGAATTCTTTTACCTACTTACCAATGAGAGTCTTTTGGTGACTCCATGAATCTTGAGATCAGACTTACTCCATACATGATATATGGTCTTGTTGTTGTTAAATACATAAGGTTTCCAACAATCTTTTTAAACAATGTATGATCTACAGTTGATCCATCATCATCTTTGCTCAAGTTTAAACATGTTATTACTGGTGTTGGGGTTGACTTTCAATTAGACATATTGAATCTTTTTAAAACTATGCTTGCATACTTTGACTGTGATATAAAAATACCACTTTCAGACTGCTGGACTTCAATGCCCAGAAAAAACTTCATAAGCCCCAAATCACTCATTTCAAATTCACTTTCCATGATTGTTCTAAATTCTTTTATGCCTAAGTCATTGGTAAATATTAAATCATCTACATACAGGAAGACAATCAACATGTTACCTTGCTCATTCACTTTGGTGTACAACGTCGGTTCACTTTCACTTATGTGAAATCCATTCTCGGTGAGATAGGAATCAATGTGACTATACCAAGCTCTCAGAGATTGCTTCAAACCATAGAGTGCGTTTTTCAGCCTATCTACTTTATTCTCTTGTCCTGGAACTTCATAGCCCTGTGGTTGTTCCACATATACTTCTTCATCCAGATAGCCATTCAAAAATGTTGATTTAACATCCATTTGATAAACAAGCCATTTATTTTGTGCAGCGATGGCCAAAACAATTCTGATTGTATCCATGCGTGCAACTGGTGCGAAGGTTTCATTGAAATCTATGTCGGGTTGCTGTGTGAACCCTCTTGCGACCATTCTTTCATTGTGCTTCTACACATTCCCAACAACATCTTACTTGGTCTTGTAAACCCATTTGACACCGATTATATATTTATCTTTTGGTACATCTACCAGTTTCCATGTCTGGTTCTTCTCAATGCATTTTATTTCTTCATCCATGGCTTGTGCCCATACTTCATCTTTGACAGCTTCCTCAAATGTTAATGGATAATCTATTTCAGAAAATAATGCAAAGAGAGAGAATGAATTTGGTGTACCAACCTCATATATTTCGCACAGACTTCTTGTCTTCACTAGATCTGTTGATGTCAAACTACTTGATAGAGTCTGTTTTCCTCTTGGTGTGCTTGTCGGTGTAGGTTGAGCTGTGACTTGTGTTGATGTTCCTTGTGTTGAACCATGTCGCGGTGTCATGGGAGTTGATGGTGTTGCGACCAATTGAATTAGATGTGGTATTTGAACCACTTCCTTCGTCATGTCATCATGCTCGACATTCGACACAATCTTGACATTCTTCTAGACGGTTTCATCCCATGATTCATTCTCGAAAAATTGAACGTCGTGACTGATGATCACTTTCCTTGCGACAGGGTCATACAACTTGTATGCTTTTGTGTCTTCAGAATAGCCAACAAAAATACATTTATGTCCCTTGTTTTCTAATTTCTTTCTCAGCTCATCTGGCACATGAGCATATGTGACACAACCATAAACTTTTAAATGAGAAACATTATGATTCATACTTGTCCATGCTTCTTGAGGAACCTTGTTCTTCACGCTCTTTGTCGGACACTAGTTCATAATGTATGGATTTCATTGAAGGTCTACCCATATCAGACGGGAAAGAAAAAATACTAGTAGTAGTAGACAGGTTAACCAAATATGCACATTTTATAGGAGTAAAGAGAACTGGTTCTACAAAGGAAACCGTAGAAGCCTTCTGTAAAAATATCTACAGGTTACATGGTTTCCCCAAGATTATCGTGAGTGATAGGGATGCCAAATTTAAAGGTAATTTTTGGAGAGCATTCTGCAAGCAAATTGGAATGACACTTAACATGAGCTCATCTTATCATCCTCAGACAGATGGCCAAACAGAAGTCGTCAACAAATGCTTAGATACCTACCTTCGTTGCTTCGTAACTGATAAACAAAATAAATGGGTTCAATGATTACATATTGCAAAATGGTGGTATAATTCTACTTATCACACATCAGCAAAAATGACACCATTTCAATCCCTCTATGGATATGCACCCCCAAAATGGAAGGATGTCATTACCAACCAAGCAAGTGTTGCCTCAGTAAAAGACCATTTAGAAGAAAATCAAAAGGTTGTACAAATACTTAAAGAGAATCTAAACATCGCAAGGAATAGAATGAAGCAGCAAGCAGATCAACATCGAACAGAATCAGAATTTGAAGTTGGAGATTGGGTATTTGTACGATTGCAACCCTATAAACAATTGTCACTAAAAAGAGGCAGAAAGAATAGATTAGCTCCTCGATTTTATGGCCCATATCAAATCAATAAAAATATCAGCCACGTGGCATATGCATTGGAGCTACCGAAATCAAGTCGTGTCCACAATGTCTTCCAAGTTTCATGCTTAAAAAGGATGATAGGTCGACACCAACATGCACAAACACTACTTCCCATGTTAGATGATGAAGGAAGAATTATTTTTGAACAAGAATATATTGTTACTACCAGAGAAAAAAGATTAAGGAGAAGAGTAATTAAAGAGTACCTTATAAAATGAAAAAACCTCCCGGAAGAAGATGCAACATGGGAATCCGAACAATTCCGACAACTACATCTTTCTCTAAACATAGCTTTGAGGACAAAGCTCCCTCAAAGGGAGTGGCAATGTAACAAATATTAAATAAATATTAAGTAAATTAGTTAACTATTATCCAAAAGGGTGTAACCTTTCATTTTATACACTCAAGCCTATAAAGGCGAGTTCCATTTGTAATATTTACCATCTTCAAAATATATATTTTCTTTATTACTCAACTATGGATTTCGCGTCCTGAAGACGATTGCTTCGTTTGGTATCAGAGCCATCAAAACACCGCCGCTGCAGTTCACACTCCACCACTCTTCCTACATCTCTGTCGACCCTCACCTGCTCCAGTGTCCTCCTCACTGCTCCCTCGCACCTCCTCCTCATTGTTCTTCATGTTTCCTCAGCGTTGCATCACCATTGGGCTACATCTCCCTCGAGCCTTCATCCACCGTGCACCTCCATCCACCACTCCCCCCAACTACTCCCTATCACTCCACGTCACTCATCCTCCCACTTCACTCACGTCACTCATCCTCCGCCTCAAAGTTAAAATAATATTAACTTCGCTCATTACACCATTTCACTAGTAATTAACTAATTTAATTAATATTTTATTTTATAATTGTTACACTACTTCAGCCCAATATTCATTTGGCAAGTGCTTGGCTGCAACCATGTTGCGCGCCATCTCCATAATGGTTTTGTTCTTTCTCTCTGCGACACCGTTCTGCTGAGGTGTATACCACGCAGTGAATTGCTTTTGTATGCCATGGGTTTTGCAAAAAATTAGAAATTCATTTGAAACATATTCATCGCCTTTGTCCGTCCTTAGGATTTTGATGCGATGTACACTCTGGTTCTCCATGAGTTCTTTGAACTGCTGAAAACAACTGAATCCATCATATTTATGTTACAAAAAATATACCCATGTTTTTCTTGAGTAGTCATCAATAAAAGTAAGAAAATAATTGCAACCTCCTATGAATGATGTCTGCATTGGGCCACAAATATCAGAGTGCATGATCTCAAGTGGTGTGCGTGCTCGTCATGACTTTTCGACTGGAAAATTTTCTCTATGCTGCTTGCCAAAAATGAAGCCTTCACAAACTTTGTCTAGTTTGTCGATCAATGGAAATCCTTTTACCATACTTTTTGTGTGCAGTAGCTTCAACCCACCAAAATTCAGATGTCCAAATCTGAAATGCCATAGCCAGGAATCATCCTAAACTTATGTTTGAAATGTTGTTTGAATTTCAGCACTACCATTTTCTTTCTTTCGCAATGTATGACTGCTTCTTCACTTTCTGCTTTAAAGGCAGCTCTTGTATTGTCTGGAACTATCATCAATGGAAGCAAGCGATTGCTTGTCATTGGCACTTTTGCTATCAGATGGTTGCTTGGACGTATGTCTTTAATCACACAGTGATTGTCTTCCATGTAGACTCTGTAACCTTTCTGTATTAGTTCTCAAATACTCAGCAAGTTATGTTTCATACCTTCTACAATATAGACATCATGAATATACTTTTGCTCCCCCTGTTTGGTTAGAATACCAATAGTCCCTTTTTCCATAATAGTGACTTGGACATTATTTCCAAGTGTAACATCAATTTGAACTGAATTATCTATACTGAAAAACAAATTTAAATTACCAGTCATATGATTGTTGCACCCTGAATCTAAATACCATATATCACATGGAATTTATTTGATGGTATCGCATTCAATTGGGGATGTGCATGCCATTAACATTGTACTTGATGAAGTGCTAGTGTTCGTCGACTGGTTATGGATTTGCCTTCCTTGGTCATATTGCTTCTTCCCGCATTCATATGCATAATGACCAAATTTCTTACAATAATGACATTGAATTTTTTATTTATCAAACCTGTGACCACTTAGTTGCCTTGGATTCTGATTTTGTCCTCTACCAACGACATCCGTGGGACTGCTACTGTGTCCTCCTGCTAATGGGTTTTGTTTTCAACATGTCCCCTTTTCCAGCTTGGGCATTCTCCAATGAATGGGTTTTGTTTTCCACATGTCCCCTTTTCTATCTTGGGTATTCTCCAATGAATGGCCTTCTTGCAACTGCTTCTTTCCCAAAATGGCAATGAATTCAAGATAAAGGAGAGCATTCTTCAAACTAGACCAAAATCCTTCCTTAAACACATATATAGATGCCACTTGTCTTCTTTTCATAATGGGGTGTATTAGGAATTTAATATTTGACCAAGTCTTCTTTCACTTGCAATGCTATTGGAATCTTCTCTACGGGGTGTGCTCCTCATCTTGTGCCTCTAAAAACAACATTTTTCCAATTAATAACAACAAACTTTCAAAGCCTCTCTTTGTATGTCTCAATATGTTGTCATAATGAATGCTGCTATCTGAGCTCTAATGTAGGGGAGCTCTTTCAATCTTTTTATTAAGCAATCTGGTATGAAAAACACTTGTGTAGCTAGACCATACATTAATCACTTGTTCTTTTTCAAGAGTTGTGTGGTGAATTGCTACAAATATCAAGTGTCATGGGAAGATATTATGTCATAAAAAATGAAAAATCACTAAAGGACTATTTATTTCCATGGATATCTTATAAGTCTGAAAATGCACACAAAAATTTCATAAACAAGGGAAAATATTATGTAGACCATCATCCCTTCACAGTTTTGAAGGAAAATATGCCAAATACTTAATTCAATAGCATTCTCAAAACCTAGTTTATGAGTAACAAGTATAACATTGCAACTGCTATCATCTTATATCTATATGGGCACTCAGTTGGTCTTCATTTCAGGAAGTCTGAAATAATATAGATACCATCATCCCTTCAAAGTTATGAAGGAAAATATGCCAAATATTTAATTCAATAGCATACTCAAAAACCTAGTTTATGAGTAACAAGTATAACATTGCAACTGCTATCATCTTATATCTATATGGGCATCCATGTCTATCTATATTATTTCAGACTTCCTGAAATGAAGACCAACTGAGTGCCAAGAATTGACCAAGCATTAACCAGAAAGATACAACAAAAACAAAAGGGACTACTTTAGAAGACCAGTAAGCTAGCAGAATTGACTTGAAAACTTTGTTTAGGACTACTAATTGTAATCTTCATTTGGATTTTGTCTTCTATAAATAACATCTATGTGAATAAGTAACTTTGGAGTGCAGTTACCCAATCTACCCAATTGCTTCATTTTAGTAGTTGTGAACTTAATGTTACCTATCCCAAATTTAGTCAACTTGACAGAAGTAAGCTCCACTCATTAGATCTATGCCATTAATGGTGATCACTCTAGAGATGAAAGTGCAGATATTTTGACAATTGGGCAGCCTAACATATTGGATGTATGCGTAGCACATTAAGTAGTAAATTTTTAGCGATATTTTCCCATGAATAGTGCAGAAATTTTTTCCCTTGTAGAGCATGCTTAAGTGCAGTTATTTTCCAGCCAATAACATCTTCCAGATTTTAATATATTTACATGTGGAATTTCCCATGGAAAGCATATTTTTATGGTTGGAGACTATATGGAACATTATGGTTTTCAATGTGAGTTTTATGTAGAAATTTCCAGCCATCAAAAACAGGGCAGTAAATCCATTATGGACCATTTGTTTTAGTATATTTACATGTGGAATTTCCCAAGGAAAGCATATTTTTATGGTTGGAGACTATATGGAACATTATGGTTTTCAATGTGAGTTTTATGTAGAAATTTCCAGCCATCAAAAACAGGGCAGTAAACCCCTTATGGACTGTTTTTTCTAAGTTTAATCTTTTATGTACTTTTTTGCTAAATGGAAACCAACAACATTTTTGCAAATTTGTGCAGCCACCTAAGCCCTTGTTGCAATGGATAGAGCAAGTTTGCAGTTGCATGCCATTCTTGCACGATTTTGATGTTCAACTTTTGGCAACAATATGTTTAATGTATTTTTTGTTTTTTAACAAATAAATGTTCACTAACATCAACCATATTTAAAAAAAAAATCATATACATATAAACAAAGCAAGACATATACAACTCCCATATATATTTCATCCCTCTAAATAATATTAATGATAGCCAAAACCGAGCCGACTAAACTTGGGTTTAGGGCTCAGTCGATATTCAAATTTTCACTTTTACTTTTCACGCTGACCACTTTACCTTTTCACTAGTCGGGTGAAACTTGTCTATGTCCAACTAGACAAGTTTACAAATTTTAGTCGGTCCTTCACTCGACCAAAATTACTTCGACTTACTTGTCCGATCGATTTTTACCTCGACCACTTTTTACTCCGACCAAGTTGGACCTTCGACCAAGTCGGCTCTTCGACCAAGTAGGACCTTCGACCAAGTCGGCTCTTTGACCAAGTCGGGTGCTTTAGTCCGCTGACCAACCGACCACTCAAGTCGGCTCACTTTGGTCGAAATCTACAGAATATGTTTCTTAGTCTAAAGACTTAAGAAATTACAAATACTTTTCACCTGTGAGTAATATGAAGTAAAATAGACACATTTACAAATCCAAATAACTTATGCAAAACATATGCCCAAATATGTAGGAAGACTTGAGTCGACCAATGTGCCGTAAAACTTGGGACTTTCACGCGGTGAGATTTTTATGGGTTCTTGTTCTTTCACTTAACAGTAATTGTAAAAGACTTTTACAAAAGTAAAACTGGAAATATGTGCGGCCAAATAATCATGCATTCAACCACAAACTATTTCATATATTAACTATGCTGAAATAACAAAGTACTACAAACTTGTTGGTTACAAAATGGTCGTTCCAGACTTGTCCGTCCAGACTCATCGGTCTACATAGCTTCAGCTCGTCGATTAAATCACATGCACAGAAGCTTGAGCTTCGACTGTTCTTTCTCACCCTGAGTTCCTCTGCTCTGTGTGACTGTGTAAACTGATTTACAAAATGATTCTTCTATTTATAGACAATTTGAAAATTGCTACTACATGGGCCGATTGTCTTGCCATTAAAGACTGTAATAACTATCTACCTAACAACTAGGCTTCTAAAATAAATTCGACTGGACTATGTTGCCTACTCATGGAATTTTCCTTCTTGTCAGATTGGCAGACAAGATCTTGACTCGTACAGCCTCAGACAAAGTCGGCTGGAAGTCAAGTACAGATCTGCAAGTAATTACATTTTCCAACACTCCCCCTTAATTATGAGCAGATGGGGATTTTAAAACAAAATTTACAAAATGTTTCAGAGCTTAGACATGCTCTGTTTATGACAGAGTTCACTGTGGAGAACTTGTCATTCCAAGATAACTACGCAGATACTGGAATGTGTCTTTTGCCAATGGCTTTGTGAAGATGTCGGCCAGTTGGTCTTCAGACCTGCAAAATTCCAAACAAATTTCCTTGTGGTTCACCAACTCTCTTATAAAATGAAACCTTGTTTCGATATGCTTGGTTCTCTTGTGAAACACATGATTCTTTGATAATGTTATGGCTGAATTGTTGTCACAGAAAATTGTTGTGGGTTCTTGATGGTTCTGTGACAAGTCTTTTAAGACTCTCCTCATCCAGATAACTTGACATGCAGCACTTGTTGCTGCAACATACTCTGCTTCGACTGAAGATAGAGTTACTATGGGATGTTTCTTTGAATCCCATGAGACAACACCTATACCAAAATGAAATGTGTACCCAAATATGCTTTTCTTGTCATCTATGCTGCCTCCATTGTCACTGTCAGTGTAACCAATGAGTTTAAAATTTTCTGAGGTTGAATACATAATACCAAGGTATTTTGTGCCACTTACATATCTCAGAATTCTTTTACCTGCTTGCCAATGTGAGTCTTTTGGTGACTCCATGAACCTTGAGATCAGACTTACACCATACATAATGTCTGGTCTTGTTGCTGTCAAATACATAAGGTTGCCAACAATCCTTTTGAACAACGTAGGATCTACAGTGGATCCTTCATCATCCTTGCTCAATTTTAAACCTGTTATTACTGGTGTTGGGGCTGTCTTACAGTTAGACATGTTAAACCTTTTTAAAACTTCACTTGCATACTTAGATTGTGATATAAAGATACTACTTTAAGACTGTTGAAATTCAATGCCCAGAAAAAACTTCATAAGCCCCAAATCAGTCATTTCAAATTCACTTTCCATGACTGTTTTAAAATCTGCTATGCCATAATCACCAGTAAATATTAAATCATCTACATACAGGCAGACAATTAACATTTTACCTTGCTCATCGACTTTGGTGTACAAAGTTGGTTCACTTTCACTTCTGTGAAATCCATTTTCAATGAGATAGGAATCAATACGACTATACCAAGCTCTAGGAGCTTGCTTCAAACCATATAATGCCTTTTTCAGCCTGTACACTTTGTGCTCTTGACTTGGAACTTCATACCCTTGTGGTTGTTCCACATATACTTCCTATTCTAGATAGCCATTTAAGAATGCTGACTTGACATCCATTTGATGAACTTGCCATTTGTTTTGAGCAGCATTGGCCAAAACTGTTCTAACTGTATCCATGCGTGCAACAGGTGCAAATGTTTCATTGAAGTCAATGCCGGGCTGCTGTGTGAACCCTCTTGCTACCATTCTTGCCTTGTGCTTTTGCACATTCCCATCAGCATATTGCTTTGTCTTATAAATCCATTTGAAACTGATTACATCCTTGTCAGTTGGTACATCGACCAGTTCCCATGTTTGGTTTTTCTCAATGCATTCTATTTCTTCATCCATGGATTGTGCCCATACTTCTTCTTCAACAGCTTCTTCAAATGTTAGTGGATCATATATAAAAGAAAATAATGCAAACAGAGAGAATGAATTAGTTGTACCAGCTTCATATATCTCCCGCAGACTTCTTGTCTTCACTGGTTCTATCAGTGTCGACCTTGACGAAATGCTTGATGGAGTCTGCTATCCTCTTGGTGTACTTGTCGGTGTAGCTTGAGCTGCTACTTGTGTCGATGGTCCTTGTGCTGAACCATGTCTTGGTGTCATGGGAGTCGATGGTGCTCCGACCGCTTGACTTACATGTGGTATTTGAACCACTTCCTCTTCCATATCATCATTGTCGATGTTCGACACAATCTTGACATTTGTGTCGACAGTTCCATCCCATGATTCATTCTCAACAAATTGAACATCCCGACTGATTATCACTTTCCTTATGACAGGGTCATACAGCTTGTACGCTTTTGTGTCTTCTGAATAGCCGACAAAAATACATTTCTGTCCCTTCTTGTATAGCTTCCTTCTCAGCTCATTTGGAATATGAGCATATGCAACACAACCAAAAACTTTTAAATGGGAAACACTATGATTCATACATGTCCATGCTTCTTGGGGAACTTTGTTCTTCACACTCTTTGTCGGACATCGGTTCATAATGTATACAGTAGTTGCGACTGCTTCACCCCAATACTCATTTGGCAAATGCTTGGCTGCCAACATGCTGCGTGCCATCTCCATGATGGTTCTGTTCTTTCTTTCGGCTATGCTGTTCTGTTGAGGTGTATACCGTGCAATGAATTGTTTCTGTATGCCATGGGTTTTGTAAAAATTTAGAAATTCATTTGAAACATATTCACCTCCTCTGTCGGTCCTTAAGATCTTGATGCGGTGACCACTCTGGTTCTCCACGAGTGCCTTGAACTGCTGAAAATAACCAAATGCATCAGATTTATGTTTCAAGAAATATACCCATGTCTTTCTTGAGTAATTATCAATAAAGGTTAGAAAATACTTGCAGCCACCAATGGATGATGTCTGCATTGGACCACAGATGTCAGAGTGCACAATTTCAAGTGGTGTGCGTGCTCTATAATACTTTCCGACTGGAAATGTCTCTCTGTGCTGCTTGCCAAAAATGCAGCCTTCACAAACCCTCTCTGGTCTGTCGATCAATGGTAATCCCTTCACCATATTCTTTGTGTGCAGAAGCTTTAGCCCACCAAAATTTAGATGTCCAAATCTGAAATGCCACAACCAGGATTCATCCTGAACTTCTGTCTGAAATGCAGCTTGCAAATTAGCACTGCAATTTTCTCTCTTGTCGAGGATCTCGACTGTTTCTTCTCTTTCTACCTTGAATGCAGCTCTTGTCTTTGTCTTTCCTTTTATTTCGAGAACTATCCTCAATGGAAACAAGCGGTTGCTTGTCATTGGCACTTTTGCTATCAGTTGGTCTCTTGGACGCTTGTCTTTGATCACACAGTGTTCATCTTCCATGTAGAATCTGTAACCTTTTTGTAGCAACTGTCCAATGCTTAACAGATTATGTTTCAGACCTTCGACATGATAGATATCAGGGATATACTTACTCTCCCCCTGTTTGGTTAGAATATCAACAATGCCTTTTCCTAAGACAGTAACTTGGACATTGTTTCCAAGTGTAACATCAGTTTTAACTGAAGTGTCTAGACTGGAAAATGGATTTAAATTACCAGTCATATGGTTGCTGCATCCTGAATCTAAGTACCATATGTCATGTGGACTTTCTTGAACAGCATTGCATTCAAGTGGAGATGTCGATGCCATTAACATTGCACCTGTCGAAGTGTTGGTGCTGGTCGACTGACTTGGGCTTTGTCTTCCTTGGTCATATTGCTTCTTCCTGCATTCATATGCATAATGACCAAACTTCTTACAGTAATGACATTGAATTTTTGATTTATCAAACCTCTGACCACTTGGCTGACTTGGGTTCTGGTTATCTCCTCTGCCACCAACATTTGCAGGACTTCTGCCTTGTCCTCCTCTTGAAGAACTTCTTCCTCTGCCTCTGAAGTTGTTTCTCCCCCTGCCTCTACCATGACTTATGGATGACTGTGCTGCAAATGCACCTTCCAATGATGTTTGTGATCTGTCGATTCTGTGTTCATGATTGATGAGTGAAGCTTACAGCTCATCAATGCTAAATGTCGACATGTTTGTGTGTTCCTCTAAGGTCACAACCAAATTTTCAAATCTTGGGGGAAGACTTCTGAGAATTTTTTCAACAACCCTTTGGTCTGATATGGGTTCTCCATGAGATTTCAGTTGGTTTATCAACCCAACAACTCTGGGGTAGAATGTGTCTACATTCTCTAAATCTTTCATGCATAGAGATTCAAAATCTTTTCTCAGAATCTGCAACTTGGATGTCTTTACCTTATCCAAACCTTGATAGGCAGTCTCCAATGTATCCCATGCTTCCTTGACATTAGTTGATGCTGCTATTCTTGGGAGTATGCTCTCATGCATAGCTTGATGTATGAAAAATAAAGCTTTTCCATCTCTCTTCCTCTGTTCTCTCAAGACATCTTTCTGAGCCTGTGTGAGATTGTTATATGCTGCCATGTCTACTGGTTCTGCATAACCATGCTGGACTATCTCCCAGACATCTTGACCTCTGAATAAATCCTTCATTGTTAAAGACCAATATTCATAATTCTTTCCTGTAAAACTTGGAGGTTGCAATGAAACAGAAGTGGAAGCCATTTTTTAATTTTTTTAATTAACTTTCCTTAGAAAATTAATTTCCACTTTTTAAGACAAGATTTCTTCCCTAAAATCTTGGCCTGATATAAACCTTGCTCTGATATAACCTTGCTCTGATACCAGATAGCCAAAACCGAGCCGACTAAACTTGAGTTTAGGGCTCAGTCGATATTCAAATTTTCACTTTTACTTTTCACGCCGACCACTTTACTTTTTCACCAGTCGAGTGAAACTTGTCTATGTTCGACTAGACAAGTTTACAAATTTTAGTCGGTCCTTCACTCGACCAAAATTACTTCGACTTACTTGTCCGACCGATTTTTACCTCGACCACTTTTTACTCCGACCAAGTCGGACCTTCGACCAAGTTGGCTCTTCGACCAAGTCGTACCTTCGACCAAGTCAGCTCTTCGACCAAGTCAGACCTTCGACCAAGTCGGCTCTTCGACCAAGTCAGCTGCTTTAGTCGGCTGACCAACCGACCACTCAAGTCGGCGCACTTTGGTCGAAATCTGCAGAATATGTTTCTTAGTCTAAAGACTTAAGAAATTACAAATACTTTTCACCTGTGAGTAAGATGAAGTAAAATAGACACATTTACAAATCCAAATAACTTATGCAAAACATATGCCCAAATATGTAGGAAGACTTGAGTCGACCAATGTGCCGTAAAACTTGGGACTTTCACGCGGTGAGATTTTTATGGGTTCTTGTTCTTTCACTTAACAGTAATTGTAAAAGACTTTTACAGAAGTAAAACTGGAAATATGTGGGGCCAAATAATCATGCATTCAACCACAAACATGCTGAAATAACAAAGTACTACAAACTTGTTGGTTACAAAATGGTCGGTCCAGACTTGTCCGTCCAGACTTGTCGGTCTATAGAGCTTTAGCTCGTCGATTAAATCACATGCACAGAAGCTTGAGCTTCGACTGTTATTTCTCACCCTGAGTTCCTCTGCTCTGTGTGACTCTGTAAACTGATTTACAAAATGTTTCTTCTATTTATAGACAATTTGAAAATTGCTACTACATGGGCCGACTGTCTTGCCATTAAAGACTGTAATAACTATCTACCTAACAACTAGGCTTCTGAAATAAATTCGACTAGACTATGTTTCCTACTCGTGGACTTTTCCTTCTTGTCAGACTAACAGACAAGATATTGACTCGTACAGCCTCAGACAAAGTTGGCTAGAAGTCAAGTATAGATCTGCGAGTAATTACATTTTCCAACAATTAACTAATTCAAGATGGATAATAAGCGTTAACTATGCCATTCATTTGTATCTAACAATTGAGTCATGATGGAAAAATAATGCAATATCTAATGGCAAAACAAATCCATTATACTCTTAATATGAGAATTCTCTCCAGGACTTAATAGCTTATATGATCATCATCGATCCTTTCAATGATCAATGATTCAATGGTCGCAATAAGACTTATAAGGATTATCTACACAGGATCTCATCTACAGAAAACTTCTTGGCATTGTATGTCCATCACGAATCATACATAGAACTCTATATATATGGTGGAAAGACACACCTATTAAATCAATCCTTCTCCAGGTATTCAACTATTAATCAATTCATAAATTCAGACACAGATAATTATTCATCTGAAACCTTCCATCAACGATTCACATAGAACTTATCCATTTACACAGAAGCAAGCTTCCGGCATGTTCAGAGTGCTGGAAAAAACCTACCTTGGCTTAGTGATGGAAACAACCAACGAGGAGGTCGAAACCCTCGCAACATCTCCTGTGGCAGCAGTGGAGTGGCTTAACCAGCAGGTCCGACCACACTATTGATATCCAAAGAAATTATTGATACAGCTACTCCTTGTATACAAATTGGAAAACAAATTAAAAATCCATAAAATGAATTTCACCTTGGATGCGTTCAGTGTTTCATCAAATCTTCCCTCTCCCACTCCTATTTGACCAATTGCAGTAGAGCGTTGCCAAGTCTGTCCCAACATGTACTCATATTCAGGTCCTGTAACATAATTTTTCAATCTAGGATTTTGGTTTCTTGATTTTTCACAGCGTTTCATATAAGGAATGGGATATGGGATTCTAATTCAAAAAAATATGCAAGTTCCATACATATAACAACAATTACTAACTGGCCTTAATCCTCGATGCAATCTTATAAACTCGTTTTTTTTTTCTGGAAATTTTACCAGATCTTATCGATATGTTTCAAGATGCAAAAGGGAAATGCACTACAATTCCCTCCCAAATTTGGTTTTGAACGAGCTCGAGAGGGATCGGGAGGTAGGTAAGGGCTTTTAAAACCACCATAATGGATCCTACAGCTCTAGCTCTGCCTCTACCTGACAAATATCTGCAGGTTGGATTTGACAAGGGCATCGATATGTCAGGTGACATAGAACACAACTACGACAGGGACAGTAAGGTAGCGGGAGGAAGCAGTTTTGCAAAAAGATGGTGGAAGAAAACGAGGCGTTTTGGTTTTCCCATATCCCACTCACAAATTGAAACAAACCAAACAAGGTGTGCAACTGAGAGCAAGAAGGGCTCCCTGTTCAAAGGCTTGGCAGTTGCTCAGTCCAAGTTTCGAGGTCATCTTGTTCGGTGCTTGCCTACAAGTACAAGTACTTCTCCAATTCATCAAATGCTTAGAACCGAGTGTGATAGAGCCAAATGGTTATGCACACAAATGATTCCAACGTTGAAATTCGACCATATTGGGTGTTTGTGTATGGAAATCCAACTGGAATTCGAAATTTGACAAATATTAAATATAATACCATAAATAAAATTCACCAAATCGTTAAGTATATTTACAAGTTATAACTTTTAAATATAGACATAATGTTATTATTAAAATTTTATTGTAAAATCTTTTTTTTTAACATAAACTCTAAAATATAGTATTAAGAAAACTCTAAAATATAGTATTAAGAAAAAATGTTGTGCACATCTATTCATTAAAAAAATAGAATCCTGAAATCTGCAGAGATCTAGAAAAAGAAGCTAACAAAGATAACTACAATTAAAAGCATATTTTTGGAGTTTATTACATGTTTCTTGTTGTGTACCATAACATGAGAAGGATAAATTTTGACAAAGTGTTGATTTAGTAGAGTGAAAAAATACATTTAAAGGGTAGCAAGAAGGGAGAGCACCATCTTCTGGTGATTATTGGCAATGGCTACACTAGTTAATTTTGGCTAGTTTCAACACTTCTCCTTTTATAATGTCTATAGTTCCCATCAGCTCCTTCAAATCTTGATCGTGGACATCGATCCTGGAGTCATGGCAGCCAATTTGAGTAGTGATATACCGAATGTCTAAGGCCATTTCTGTGTTGTCCTTCACTCTTACAGCAACGAAATCAGAGACTATGCTTAAGTGTTGTTTAACGTCTTCCTGGCCAGACTTGAGGCTGGTGAGCCCTGCGTCTATGTCCTCCGTATGCATTGAAAGCGTTGGGCATGTTCTATACTAGGACAAGAAACTGTCACGTCCCCTCCCCTCATCTCGTTGATGGAGAGGACGCGACTACACTGCTCTGTCTATCAAACTAGGCAATCTAGCCCCATAAACATAATATAAAATGCATTGAATGTAAAAACATACACAGATGCATAACACATGAAAATACAGCGGAAGCAAAACATTCATTCAACACATTCATATGTTCATAATAATTCTTAAACAAATGCAGTTGCAAAAATTAAATCCACAGAAAATACTTATCTTGAAAATAAGTTGTCCCACAACTAGCTATGTCGATGCAACGTTCCACCCAACCATAGGCCAGTGTACTCATCAATCTCTTAGCACCACTTCTACCCCCAAGACACTATAATTCTCACGTTGTTCAAAGAACACATTGCTGATATAAGACATGATAGACATAAGAAATCAACACTCGCAGAAAACTCCCACCTTACCAAACATCAAATATGCCTTGAGAAAGCCAGTGTCCTCGCCAAAGAAGAAAGCCTAACTAGATGAAAAGTAAGAGAGAAAATAGAAATCAACATCACCCTAGATTTCCTTAACAGAGACAATGGGACCAAACAAACTCAAACAAACTCAACGATACTTGGAAACCCCTTCTTTATGACCTTAAGATCAATAGCAACAAAATAAATAACTAAACAACTTAATCCCGGTTTGTTTTTTTTTAATTTATTAACAACCCCCCTTAAAAACATTTTTGTATTAAAAAGGAGTAATAATGATTTAAAAAAGTATTTATACAAATCTCAAATCAACTTTTTAACCTTTTAAGAAACCTTTAAGTAACCTTTCCTATTTTAATTAATTATCGCAACATTAGTATCATACACCTTTATCTAATTAAATTTGACATTAGAACCTCAAAACAAAACATTATTAATATAAAAACCTCTTTATACGAAGCATTTATTGAACATGAAAACATAAAATTTATATAAAAAGAAGGAATTAATTGATTGACTTAAAAATTAAACTTTAACTAATTAAGATAACTTTATAAAAGTAAATTAATATAAATCCAAGAAAATCCATACCCTTTTAATTAAAAAATTTTGAACCTAAACTAAAACAACATCTAAACTAATTAAAATCCTTAATAAGAATTAACTAACACTTTAGGTAAAATGTTTAATTTAATTAAAACCCTAAAAAGTCTACTTTACTAATATAACCTTTAATTAAAATTTATAAAAATACACTAATTTAAATTGAATTTTGTTTTAATAAACTTTAAAATTTTAAAAATTCAAAACAAGTATTTAATTTTTAAACCTTGTCTTGACTTACACTTTATAAAAAAAATTCCTAAAAAAATTTAAAAACCCTAAAAATAAACCACACTGACCCATTCTAGAAAATTATAATTAAAAATAATAAATTAAAACAAATCTATATTCATTAAAAGATTGGGCAATAATTATTCCTCACCTAGCTTCGACTGGTCTCTTGATGATGATCACAAAGTAGAGATCGAAACGTCGAGAATTATAATTTACTTGAACGCTGATCACAAAGTAGAGATCTAAACGTCGAGAATTATAATTTACTTGAATGCAGTTCCACATCATCCACCACTCTACTCTTGCGTATGGCTTTGTTAAATCAGAGGATTTTTTGTTGATTTTTGTACATAGGAAAGTGTTCCCCTTGTGATTTTTTTCCTAAGTCACTTAAAAGGGAAAAATGACATGACCCTTGCAATTAATGAATTGAGATGAATTTTAATTTTCACTTTAAAGATTAAAGTGACCTTTTGAAAAATTTAAGTGAGGTGGGTAAAATTCATTTTGGAGAGAATTAATTGTGCATTTAATCTCATCCATCCATCTAATTCATTGTGGGCACTTGGATTAGATGATCATTCAACTTCCTTATTTAGACACGAAACAGGAAAGGGAAGGTATGATAGACTCTTTTTTTCATCCATGAGTTTTGGAGAGCAGAGAAAGAGGACAAATTGTAAACTGAGAGAGAGCAGCAATGGTCGCGAATTCCCATGATCGTACAACATCAATAAATACATTTTCGTACAACACAAATCCCAAGGCATATTTATGGGCACGAATTTCAAGGTACGTACAACAGCATTAATTGTTGTTCCATACAACAGAGACATGAACTTTGAGACAAGTCTAGGCACAAATTTTGAGGCATTTCGTAAACTTTTTAGGGCACAAATTCGAGTTAGTCCAAACATTAGGTGGGAACAGAAATCGAGGTTCGTACCGTCCATATGGTATAGCAATGGGCACAAAAATCAAGGTCCATACAGTTTGTATGGTACATCTGTGGGCACAAAAATCAAGACAGTACGCATAGTCAGTTTGGCACGTTTTTCAAGGCAGCTGGTTGGCATAAATTTTTTACTGTAAAATTTATGAATTTACTCAACTTGCAGAGCACTGTGGTGGAGATAAATTTATCTTTGTTTTTGTTGTACTTCAATTTTATAAAAGAAATAAAATTTCCTATCTCTCAAGAACAGGTTTTCTCCGAAGGTTGGGGTTTTGCTGGGACCATTTGACCAAACAATTATGAGTCTGATTTTTATGTGTGACTGTGTTTTTATTGCTGTTGATTAGAAGTTGTAAAAATTATTCATGCGTTTCAGTTATATTTGTTTGAGTAAATGACTTAATTTCCTACTGAAAGTAAATTGGGTTGGGAATTAAATAATGTTGAAAATGGTGATTTGAAACCAGGTTGGGGAATGAGAATAAATTTTACATGGTATCAGAGCTGAGTTAGTGAAAGAGCAGAATTAATACAATGAAAATTTCATACTGTCAGTATATTCTCTTGTCAATGGGCAGCACCTTGTTGGGACTTCAATTTTGCTGTGAAATGGCAACAAGACTTAGGTTGGAAGATAGGCCAGATGGGGCTAGGAATTTTGTTCCATGGAAAGCCATATTGGTGCTTATATTGGAGGAAAATGAACGTTGGCATGAAGTGGTTCATAATACAAAATCTAACTGTGTCATAGTTCCCGCTTCCACCGATCCACAAGCACTTTCATCCTTCAACAAGGACATAAAATCTAGAAGAATTATTCTAGATGCAGTTAAATATCATGTTATCCCACACATCTCTAGTAAAACTCCTACATATCAGATGTGGATGCTTTGACCAGCTTGTTTCAAAGCTCAAATGAGAACAGAAAAATGATGTTGAGAGAAAAATTGAAAATCATCAAGATGTCCAAATCCGAGGGAGTGACTTCCTACCTTACTTGGATATCTCATGTGAGAGATGAGCTTGCAGCAGCGGAGGAGGTTCTTTATGGCTCTGAGCTAGTGCGGACACCTATGAATGGGGTTTCAAATCCTTGGGCATTTTTTTTGGAGGCTATAGTAGTCAGGGAGAACATTCCTTCTTGGGTATACTTTGGGATGACTTTGTTCAGGAGGAGACACGAAGAGGTTTTATGCAGGGGAGCTCTTCTACTAGCAGGGAGGATGAGGATAATGTGGCTTTGTCTGCCAAGGAAAAGAAGAAGTTCAAGAAGGGCCCCAAGAAGGGCGGGGCTAAGCAGTAGGGTGGAAAGAAGGACTTGATCACTGTAAAGTGCTTTGCTTGTCAGAAGCTTGGGAACTATGTTGGACAGTGCCCACAGAAGAAGACGAAGAAGAAGCAACAGCAAACAATAGCTTCAGTAGAGGTTGATGAGTTCACATCTGGATTTGAGAGATAGTTTTATCTTTGTACTGGGAATTTGAGAGAGAGAGAGAGCATCCATCATCACCAGTATAGACATTGATATTGAGGGGGGGCATGCTGTGTTGACTAGCGATTCTTTCAGTACATCCACCACTAGCACGTGGTATATTGACAATGGAGCTTTGAGCCACATGACAGGTGCTCGAGAGATGTTCTCTGAGCTTTCACAGGAAGGTATAGATGTGGAGGTAGTGTTGGGGGATGGCACGGTTATTAGAGCTGTAGACCATGGGACCATTACATTTTAGAGAGATTCCATGAGTCTCATGACTTTGAGGGATGTGTTGTTTGTACCTAGGCTAAAAAATAATTTGATATCAGTTTCCATGATTGAGAACAAGGGACTTGGGGTGTCTTTCCTGGATGGACATGTGCATGTATTCCCCAAGAATGTAGGACCATATTCCTGTTACACCACTGGAGTCAGATGTGGGAAACTTTACGAACTCTTATTTTAGACCCAGCACGCTTTGACACATAGCAGCAACAGTGAACTTTGTGAGCTATGGCATAGGAGGATGGCTCATCTGCATCATCCAACTTTAAGGATCTTGACGGACATAGTTACAGGATTGCCTCAGTCCAACAATGAGCACAATGATGTATGCAAAGGGTGTGCTTCAGGAAATTACACCAAGACTGCTTTTTCGAGCAGTGATAGCAAGTCAACAGGAGTGCTTTATTTGATACATTCTGATTTGTGTGGTCCTATGTCATCTCTTTCTCTGAGAGGTTTTGAGTATTATGTGACATTAATCGATGATCATTCCAGGAAGACCTGGGTCTACTTCCTGAGGAGCAAGAAATATGAGGAGGTCTTGCAGAGGTTCCAAGAGTTCAAATCTCTTGTGGAGAACCAGACTGGGAGGAGGATTCAGACACTAAAAGTAGATAACAGGGGTGAGCATACCTCCAATGAGTTCAATGAGTATTGTAGACGGGAGGGCATACAGATATAGTTGACAGTACCTTATATTCTTAGGCAGAAAGGAGTGGTGGAAAGGAAGAACTGATAATTGTTGTTTCGTACAGCAGAGACACGAATTTCAAGACAAGTCTAGGCACAAATTTCGAGGCAACCCCTATAATTTTCTAGGCACCAATTTTGAGGTTGTCCATACAACTGCTGGGAAAAGAAATCGAGGTCTGTACAATCTGTATGGTATAGCAATGGGCACGGAAATCAAGGTCCATATAGTCCATATAGTACAACAGTGGGAACGAAAATCGAGACAGACTATATAGTCAGTTTGGCACATTTTTCAAGGCAACTGATTGGTATAATTGTTTCCTGTAAATTTTTTTAATTTACTCAACTTGCAGAGCATTGTGGTGGAGATAAGTTTATCTTTTTTTTTTGTTGTACTCTAATTTTATAAAAGAAATAAAATTCTCTCTCTCAAGAACAAGTTTTCTCTGGAGGTTAGGGTTTTTCCTGGGTCATTTGACCAAAAAATTCTGAGTTTGATTTTATGTGTGACTATATTTTTATTGCTACTCATTAGAAGTTGTAAAAATTCTTCATGTGTTTCATTCATATTTGTTTATGAGTAAATGAATTAATTTGCAACTTAAAGTAAATTGGGTTGGGCATTAAACAATGTTGAAAATGGTGGTTTGAAACAATGTTGGGGAATGAAAATAAAATTTACATGCTTTCCCGCCAAGTTGAGCCATCTCATCCCCCACGATTGCACCTTATTCTTTATTTTTGAACCACGGGATTCCACATTGAGGAATTGGAGGATTTCTTGGAAATGGTGACCCCCAATTATTTGAAGTGGGTCTAGTCATAACTTACTTTGATCCTCAGGACTTGAGCGATCTCTCTCATAGTTTTAGTATTTTTGTTCCATCCATAAAGCCAACATTTATCCCGATTAGCTTTACTTCCTGGGACTCTAAGAAAGAGATCAAGATAAGAATTAAATCTTCTAGCAATTTGAAGCGAAGCACTTCCCAAAAAAATTGTATCATCAACCAATCGAGCGTGATTGATGGGTTGGAATCCCTTGACGTAATAAATTCCATGAATGGATCCCTCCATTTTGCATCTATTGAGCCTTCTACTCAGTGAATCCACTACAAGAATGTAAAGGAAAGGGGACAGGGGGTGGCCTTGATGTATTCCACGGTTTTCTTGGAAACATTCAGTTGGTCTACCATTCACGAGAGGGGCTATCCAAGGAAGACGGATGCAGGATTTTATCCATTTTATGAACTTAGGGAAGAATCCATACATTTGTAGACCCAAGAATATGAAGACATGCATGATTCTGTCAAAGGTGTTTGTTATATCCAATTTAATGGCCATAACTACTTCGTGCCTCTTTTGGATGGACTAAATTGCTTCTTGGACCAAGAGTATGTTGTCATTGATATGTCGACCAGCAATGAACCTAGCTTGATTTGTCGAAATTAGATTTGGGATGAATTTTTTGATCATGTTTGAAATTATTTTGGTGAGGAATTGTAGAGGGAGATGGTCTTGAAGCATTTTATGGAGCTAGGATTGGGATCCTTAGGTATGAGTGCTAAAAGGTAGAATTTGTTGCACCACCAATTTTATCTTTGGATTGAGTCCAAACGAGCATTATGATCATATCCTTTTTAATGATATGACAACACCTTCAGAAAAAGTTGATAGAGAACCCATCTAGTCCAGGGGCTTTGTCTGGATCCACGTACCATACAACCATTTGAACCTCCTCTTATGAGGTAGGGAGCTCTAGGAGTTCATTTTCTTTGTCCATGATTAGGGAAGGAATGTCTGCAATCATTGCTTCCATCTCTCCCACTATGATTTCTTCCTCTTCATAATAGAGATTCTCAAAGAAGCCCCTAATCTCTTATCTCCTCTTGATATGATAACTTTTCTCCCTTGTCTTTAGATAGCTCTATTATTGGATTCTTCCTTTTTCGGTCCTTACACTGATTATGGAAGAACTTGGTGTTCATATCCCCGCTTTTCAGCCGTAGACTTCTTAAGCATAGACGTCAATCTTCTTCCTCCTTCCTTGCTAAAGATTGTATTTTCCTATCCAGATCCTTTTCATGTTCTAATAGATCCTTTGTGAAATATTCTTCATCCATTTGGTCTTGAAGTGTTCCCAAATTTCCCAATAGATCACTTTTTTCCTTCCATGGTTCTTAATAGTGCTACGGCAACCCACTTCTTAAGCTCCACCTTAACATTTTTAAGTTTTTACTCCTAGATATAACTAGGTGATCCCTGAATTAAAATGTTCCTGACATTGTTAATAACATCTAGAGCTCCTTCTGATTCCATCCACAAGGGATTGAATCTGAAAGGAATAGGCCCCAGATTACCAGGAGGGGAGAGGAAGAAGGAGATGGGTCTGTGGTCAGAAACAGTAGAAGCCAGAAATTTGGACTCCAAAATAGTTGGTTTGTTGAGGAAGGAAGTACTTACCAGAATGTGATCCAACCTTGATGCTGTGTACCCAGGGCCAAGTATTTTTTTTCTCCACATAAATTTCCCTTTTTCAGCTTAATGTCGATCAATCCCCAATGTATTCAGATGGATTCTAGTCTTTCACCAAATGGATCCTAAAATTTAGAGCCTCCTCTTCTCTCTTCTGTTGATATTGTGACATTAAAGTCTCCCGCTATGATCCAGGGGAGATGCATCTTCCCATGCCTCTAATTCTCCAAAATGTTCCAAAATTATTCCTTGCTTCCTTGATTCATGGGTCCATATATATTCCCAACCCAAAGGAATTCTTTGTTATCAATGTCTTCTAACTCTACAAATAACCAGTGTCGGTTTTCCATGGCTAAGAGAATTTTACAACAGTGTTTATCCCACCATGTGAGAATCCCACCGAAATATTTTAAGGCGCTAACATCTTTACCTTCACCTTTTTCCCAAGTTATTTTCATTAATTTAAGAAAGACATCCTCTTGCATTTTGGTCTCCTGGATTACAAGGATTGTAATTGCTTTTGTGCTTTTGAACCTTTTGATAGCTTCTGACTTTTTTTTTTCTCCCAACCCTCTGCAATTCCAAGATACAAGCTTCATTATTTCTTTTGTGTTTGGGGTGGATTTTCCTTCTTTTCCTCAGCAACTCCAGAGAGTTTCTTTCTTGATTAAATATTTCTTACCACGTTGGAGCAGGGTCCCGCAGCTACAGAAGAAGCTGCTAGTTTTGGCGGAAAGATAAGTTTTGGTGGAGAGAAGTTAAGACAGAGCTATGACGCCGTAGCACGTTTCCAGCTGGAGAGTAGAGCCGGAAACCATGACTTTTAAGATAGAAAAGTCAAGAAGGAAACGGTACCTAAGCGGCCGAGAAGAGAGAGCTCACCCACTGCATTGAAGGCAGTGGCGGAAGACAGGAGGGCTCAGCGACCCTCATAAAGGAGAAGGAGCAACGAGGCTGAAGCATTGAAGGCGAAGGACAGAAAATCGAAGTGGTGCATAGTACCCATGATCAGTGCCAGGAAGCATGGAAGACTGCAGAAAGCTGTGGTGTGACGGAAAGCAGCTACCCCAAGTACAGATATGGCCGACTGTCACTAGTTAGGTTTTGGGTTACTGTTGGGATAGGCCCACAGTGTTGTAATGGCACGACCTTCGGGCTACCTATATAAGAATATATTTTGTATTGTAAAAGGGTTGGTTAGTTGGTTGGCAGGTTGAAGAGCTAGCTAGTCATTTTGTTAGTTAGTAGTGTTTTGTAGACTATTAGACTGTTGTAAAAGCCTAGCTCTGGTTCTGTTATTAGCGGTAGCAATCTTACGGCAACCAGTAGCTGGCTTATAGAATATGCATGTAACGACCCGCAGGGATCGACAGGGAGGGAAGGGTGTATTGTAAAAGAGTAATATACAAGAGAGAAGAGATCTAAGAGAGGAGATCTTAAGCTGCATATGCGCTGCAGCAGAACTGTGTTTTACCTTCCCCTGAGCTATAATAGAGAAACACAGTTCTGTG
This sequence comes from Pseudotsuga menziesii, assembly GCA_001517045.1. Taxonomy (NCBI): domain Eukaryota; kingdom Viridiplantae; phylum Streptophyta; class Pinopsida; order Pinales; family Pinaceae; genus Pseudotsuga; species Pseudotsuga menziesii. The sequence continues at coordinate 95,703 of LPNX010755043.1, forward strand.
GACGTAACTCCCATCCTGGGGGTGAACCACGTAAAACCTGCGTGTTTTGTGTTGAATGCATGTGATTATATTTGCTTACTGTTATGTACTATTTTGCACAAGATTGTTGTTTATAGCTGATGAATGAATGTGTTAATCAGTTCACAGCAGATATAGAAGGATAAACATAAGTTAAAGTCTTTGGCATGCTGTATACGGTTCATTTATGTTTTGTGTGAAACAGTCTCTATTGCAGTATTGAATAGCCTTGTATGTTAAGTCTCGCACGTCGACACGAGCCACGCTAAGTGCGATGAACCGCGGAGGTAGGATATCACAAAGAGGTGATATCGCACCGGCAGAGGAGCTGCGGTGCGCGATACCGCAGGTTAAGGGCTTAGCGCGAGTAGGAGCTGCGTGTCATACAGTGCGCGGCGTTGAGATAAGGTTGGAGATATTGCAAGTCGGGGAGAGTGCGCACCGCGAAAAGGGATCGCACGACAGTATAAAGGACTATCTCGCGGATAGAAGAGTTGCGAGACGAGGAGATCGTGCGACGCGCAGGAAGAGACCTCGCAGCTAGGAGAGCTGGGAGCCACCAGTGGGATTGCCACAGAACCTGGCCCAAGACACTTGAGTCCTTGGCCAACCCATTAGAGTCACTTCGGGTGAGACTTCAGGCTGCTTTGCGGTCTGTCGCCGAAAGGGCCAGTGATCTAGGGGTGTTGTTGGTTGATTATAGTAAACCCGGGTCTGCCCATAGCAGCCAACAAATGGTTCCGTTGCCGGTTTTGAAAAACTGAGCGCTAATGTTATATTGGCATCCCACCAGAGAAGAGTTTCACCAGTGGCTGGATTCAAACCTAAGGGAGTTTGCCCAGAAAGAAAATCAGAGCCCTAAATTGAGCACAGAGGCCTGGTTAGAAAAGCATATCGCTTCAGATATACACGCTATATTTTTTGCAACCTATGGAAACGAGCTTTTCGACTGGTTATCCAAGTTGACAGATAGGAACATCTTCAAGAAGAAAAGAAACATTGTCTGGACACCGGAGCTGATTCAGACCGTGCAGAACCTCGACAATTCCCTTATGAGAGCAGCAGACTTCTGGCTTGCGAGTGTGCTAGGAGGCTTCGTTACAGAATTTGCAGTTGACCAGAGAAAAAGCTTCAGCGAGGCTGAGCGGTACTTCTTCAAAGGATATCGTGGTAAGTACCTAAAGTCTCTAAACTTGTCTATTAAGATGCTGCTACATGAAAAAGGAGTAATGGACATGGTTTCAGATGAATAAGTAAAAATAGTAATGTCATAAGAGTTTGAAAGTGATTTTGATGACATTGGACGCACATGTAGTGGCAAGAAATATAAAGTAACTTTCAACTCTCCTGTATTTGGAGATAGTTCAGACAATATTAGGCAATCGAGTCCTAGTACCACAGAAGAACCAGGGGGGGGGTATCCCTTACCAGCCCTATACTCCACAGAAACAGACCGGGACTCAGAGTAATTCTGTAGGTACTCCATCCAGTAGTTCACAGACAGTCTCTACTGTCGTTACATCACCTTCACCTACACCGCTGAGTGGTAGCAATCCAGTCAATCGGAACCCACTGCAAAGAAATAGAATGGGAGATGATATGAAGCTACCTACCTTTAAGGGTACAGGAGCAGAGGACCCGGAATAGCATTGGTTCCTATGCGAAGCCATGTGGACCATTAAAACAATCCACGACGATAATATTAAGCTTGTACAGTTAGTCACTACACTCAGAGATCGAGCTTTAACATGGTACATAAATTATACCACTGTACCCAAGACGCTTGCCCAAGTCAAGAATGCCATGATTAAAGAGTTTAAGAAACCTAAGTCTGAATCTCAGTGCATAACAGAGCTTAAGCACATTAAGCAGCTACCATCATAATCAGTATGGGACTTTGACCAGAAATTCAAAGCTCTTATAGACCAAGTAAGTTTTGAGTTTGCGCCGGAGCAGCATAAGGAATGGTTTATTGCAGCCCTGCTCCCTCACATCAGAGTGCCACTGATGCAGCAGAAACTCCAGACGTAGGATGACGCGTTGGAGATGGCGATGAAGCTAGAAGCTTCACCTTTAGCAGAAACCAGTGCAGGCATGACAACCCTACAGAACCAGTTGGCCAACCTCATGTTACAGATACACGAACTTAAGAAAGGAAAAGAGTTTATGCAAGACATATGGTGTTTACGATGTAGAGCACAGGGTCATACCAAAGACAACTGTCCAGTCTTTGCAGAATACTTAGTGTCAGGGGCTCCTAACCCCTTACCACGAACGCAAGGGCCATGGTGTGAAATATGCAGAACACAAGGACACCCACCTCAGCAATGCCCTTTGCTTCAGAAGTATGTACAGACACCTAAGAAACTATACTGTGTCTTCTGCAACTCTGTCGGACATGATGAACAGAATTTCCGAGCCTATGATCTCATGTTAGATAGAAAACATGATGTATACAGAGTCCAGTCAGAAACACAGGGTCCAGCAACAGGACCACAGCCTGATCCGACCTATGGTGGCCGGGGAGGAGGATTCAGAGGACGAGGCCGTGGAGGAGGCTTTGCAAGAGGAGAAGGCTTCGGCAGAGGAGAGGGTTTTGGCCGTGGTCACGGACCAATCACTTGTTATAACTGTGGAGTTGTAGGACACTACGCTAGGGACTGCCAGAGCCCCACTACTACGTGTAGTTACTGCAAATCTTATGATCATACCATCGAGGAGTGTCCTACCTTGATAGCTAAGATCAAAGATACTAAGCCAGCGGTACACCAGAACATCCAGCTTATTGTTGCTGAGTAGGAAAGCCAGAACCAAGAGTCAATATTGTGACTCGTAGCGGTGCTTCCACCAGTGGGACATCGCAGGAGACCGGAAAGAACATAAGTCAGGAGTGGGTGCGCAGAGCTCCTGGTAAAGCAACAGCACTCGACCTACAGAAGAATAAAGAGACATTTCATGAAGCCAATGCTTCCTTCAAGGAACCTACATAATCAGGATCGCAGGTACCACTGTCTAGGGGCGTACCGCAGCAAGTACCTTGTGTCGATAGCCCAGAACAGATACCGCAGGCTACCACATCGGGAAGATGCGACGAGGATGAATCAACAAGAACTATACAATCCTTCCTGCGCAGTTGTTTGAAGCTCTTGAGAAATGAAAAAGCTATCAGCGAGCTACAACGCATCATAGATCAATGTCAGCAACCTTCTCTCTCAGGCAGTGCACACCGCGTTGTCCATAATATTACAGGACATACAAGGACTAGAAGGGAGATGAAACTCAAAGCACAGATTGGAGAGTTCGTAATGGACGAAGTCGTCTTAGATCTGGGATCAGAGGTGAATTTTCTAACTAAGCAGACATGGGAACAGATGGGTAGCCCTCAGTTAGCCATATCACATATCCACCTGAGACTAGCTAATCAACAGCAAGTATCACCATTAGGTCGACTGCCGCAGGTGCCAGTTGACATTGACGGAGTTCGTACTTTTGCGGACTTCGAGGTTATAGAAATCATTGGCGACAGTCGACCATATCCAGCACTATTAAGTATTGATTGGGTGATTGGTAGCAAGGCTTTCATCGACCTAAAGAGAAGACAAATGAACTTTGAGGATGCGCAGATCCGGGTCATCGCACCGCTGGATCCTTACCAAGGTCCTAGATACATTGAACCTATCCGAGCTGAGGACAAAGCACATAACATGGATAGTCTCTACCAGATGACTGCGAACCAGAGCGACTACATCAATCCAACCGCAGAAGGGCACATTAGTTGGCAATACGACAGCTCATGCGCATCGGATTCTGATATTGGTCTAGAGAACTGGCAGAACAGACTTTACGAAGTCTCAGCGCGCAGATGTGCGTTTATGAGTAAATCATTGCGATGGATTGGCGTGGAGACCACTAAGATTCCATCGTATCATGGTCTAACAGATATTCAGGAATTCCTTGAGCAGTTTTAGCAACAGATGCCTTACGAGCAGAGGATCGCAGCTATGGACCTTGCAGTACGAGCCACACCTGCAAGATGGTGGTACGCGCATAAAGAAAATATCGCATCATGGGATGATATTAAAAGATTGATGGCCATCAGATTTTCGGTCGACAAAGAGTATGTCCCGCAGAAGTACACAGGAGAAACTGACCCCAGGGCACACATTCAGACATGTGAACAGAACTAGTCGGACATTCCAGAGGATGAATGGGTTCACAGATTCATTCACACATTGGACACATTTCCAAGGAAATGGTACACAGAGACCGAGTTGCGCAAGGGGATGACCACATGGTCACTTATGACAGATAGTTTCCTACTTACCTTCGCGTTTGAATCAGAACATCCAAGTGTTGCTCAGGCCCTAGACATAATCAAGATCAAGATATTCAAGGACTGTACCATCTCAGTGCAGGCTCAACCTGAGTGGACCATTCAGTTGCAAGACGCGCTTGAGTGCTATAACTTCGTAGCAAAGCCAGACAATGAAGATAAGGATGAGGATGAGGGTGTTACGAAGTGCTATAACTTCGCAACACCAACATTCCGGAGTCAGAAGGAACTCGCGATGTTGGGGGACCACAGTTAGAGATTCCAGCAATCATCGAACCTATCAAGATTAAAAAGATCAATATTGGCACAGATGCAGAACCTAAGTTTGCCTCTATTAGAGACTATTGGAATGATGAAACAGTAGGACAGATTGCAGATTTGCTACATGACTATCAGGACCTATTTCCCACCAAGTTCACAGAGATGAAGGGAATAGTTGGAGACCTGGGAGTTATGAGGATACCATTGAAGGAGGATGCTAGACCAGTTAAGCAGCGCCCATATAGATTGAATCCACGCTACAAAGAAAAAGTAAAGGACGAAATCGATAAGATGCTAGCAGCAGGCATCATTGAGCCGGTAGAAGAAAGCGAATGGGTTAGCCCCATGGTCGTACAAGAAAAGAAAACAAGAGGAGACATCAGGATATGTGTTGATCTGCGCAAGCTCAACGATGCATTGCTTCACGACCCATTTCTGACACCGTTCACTGATGAAGTATTAGACAACGTGGGAGGACAGGAGGTCTACTCCTTCACTGATGGGTTTTCAGGCTACCATCAGATCAGAATACATACAGAAGATCGGTCCAAGACCACCTTTGCAACAGAATGGGGCTCGTTCTAGTATACGGTAATGCCCTTTGGTCTTAAAAATGCACCAGCTATATTTTCTAGACTAGTCGTTGCTGTATTTAAAGAATACATTCATAAATTCTTAGAAGTATATTTTGATGGTTGGACTGTATTTGGACTAATTGACAAGCATATAGGAGACTTAAGACTGATGTTAGAGAAATGTAGGCAGTACCAGATTTCTCTAAACTTGAAGAAATGTATATTTTGTGCGCCATTTGGTATTTTGTTGGGTCACATTGTTTGCAGACAAGGCTTGATGGTAGACCCCGCGAAGATTTACATCATTGTAAATCTTCCAGCACCCAACTCAGTCAAGCAACTGAGGAAAGTACTTGGTCATACCGGGTACTACAGAAATTTCATCAAGGGCTACGCAAAGATCACAGCACCAATGGAGAAATTTCTCAAGAAAGATGTAAAATTCCTATGGAACGAGGAATGTCAGCAGAGTCTAGACATGCTTAAAGAGAAGATGGTTACAGCACCCATCTTAGTATTTCCCGACTGGACTAAGCCATTTCATGTACATGTGGATGCGTCTGGCATTGCATTAGGGGTTGTTTTAACACAACCAGGAGAAGGGGACATTGACCACCCTATCGCATATTCCAACAGAAAGCTCTCGACAGCAGAAAAGAACTACACCACAACTGAAAGGGAAGGCTTAGCTATGGTGTATGCGCTGCAGAAGTTTAGGCACTACCTGTTGGGTACCCTGTTCAAGATGTTTACTGACCATTCCGCGTTAAAGTATTTGGTCAATAAGCCAGTGTTAGGGGGGAGAATCTATAGATGGTTACTCCTCTTTCAGGAGTATGATTTTGAAATAATTGTGAAACCAGGAAGACTGAATGCAGGACCTGATCATTTGTCGCGGATAGACTCAGGAGAAGAGCCAAGTAACCTAGATGACAATCTACCGGAAGCGTCGTTGTTCTCTATACAGATCGCAGATGAGTACTATGCCGATATTATTCAATTTCTCACTACGGGAGTAGCACCTGATGAGTTTACCAAGCAGCAAAAGAAGCAGTTGGTTGTTAAAGCAGCAGACTTCACCCTCATCGTAGGACACCTATACAAGTTAGGCCCGGATGAAGTTTTGCGCAGATGTGTGATGCCGCGTGAAAAAGACGCTATTATCAGAGAGGCACATTTAGGAACCGCAGGAGGTCATTTCGCAGGAAAGCCAACTGCGCAAAAAATCTTAGAGGAAGGATTATGGTGGCCTACGTTGCATAAAGACACCAAGGACTTTTGCAGATGCTGCGATATCTACCAAAGGGTAGGAAAACCCTCGCGACGCGATGAAATGCCGTTGCAACCGCAGGTCATGTTGCGCGCATTTGACAAATGGGCTATAGATTTTGTGGGTCCTATCAACCCACCAGGAAAGCGCACTGGTGCGAGATATATTATCACTGGAACAGAGTACCTCACCAGATGGGCAGAGGCCAAAGCAGTAAGAAATTGTGATGCTGCTACAGCCGCACAGTTCCTGTTTGAAAACATCATCAGTAGGTTTGGATTCCCAGTAATTTTGATGAGTGATCAAGGCACACATTTCTTGAACAGTACTATTGAGGCATTGACAGAAGAATTCCAGATCCAGCACCATAAGAGCACTCCCTACCACCCACAGGCTAATGGTACAATGGAGGCCTTTAATAAGATTTTAGAAAATGCTCTTACTAAGATCTGCAATAGCCAGAGGAATGATTAGGACCTCAGAGTTAACGCTGTCTTATGGGCGTACAGGACCACATGCAAGAAACTTACAGGACACACACCTTTCAGCTTAGTATATGGACAGGAGGCTGTTATGCATATGGAGTATATTCTTCCCAGTTTAAGAATCGCTCAGATTACCGAGATGACTGATACAGACACAGTTGAGGAAAGGTTAGCACAGTTGCTTACCTTAGAAGAAGACAGATTCATCACCGGATTCCATCAGAAAGTGCAGAAGGCACGAGAAAAATCTTGGCGTGACAGACATATTAAGAATAAGACTTTCAAGATCAGAGACCTAGTGCTCATCTATGACAGCAAATTCATTAAGTTTCCAGGGAATTTCAAGACACATTGGCTGGGGCCATATCAGATACAGCAAGTCACAGAGGGAGGTGCCGTTCAGCTCAGCCAGCTGAATGGGGAGCTTTTTCCCACATGGATTAATGGCAGCAGGCTTAAGCCCTATAGTGATAGCCACCCCGCCTCTTAACCAGTCGAAGCGGTGCAGATGTCCAGTGTAGTTGAAAGGAGGCATCGCACCGGGAACAAGTCTACACCGGCAGATATTATTCTAAAAATAAAAAAAATAAAAAATAAAAATTTGTTTTATGCAGGTGATGCGGAGTCGCATCGCAGCAATGCGATGTTTCCCCGTGCCATGTACTCAGTTTTGCAACCGACAAAGGCCAGTCAAGTCAGCAGCTGAAAGGTAGTTAATGAGGTAATGATCTGTATATCTTACCGTATATTTGGCAGCAGTATAATAAATTTTTCCAAATTTGGCAAAGCTCCGACGAGACCGACACCTGTGCACACACGTTTCGAGGGAAATTCGATCAGATTTCCGCATTTATTAGGGATCGGATGGCGGGTGTGGTCTTGTCCAGGCATTAATGATGACCGTAGGGTTCAGTCTAGATGACCGTTGCGTCCGCGATTATCGTATTGGGCATAAAAGCAGCAAGTATTCAAGTGGGACGGTTACATTTCCAGAAAAGCTGAGAGCCATAGAGTTAAGTCGTTAAGAGTTATGTGTCCAGAGCTAAGTGGTTACAGAGTGCTGTGATTTTCAGAAGTTGCAGCCAGTGCACGTCCGCCATTTTGTACGAAGACGGTTCTGTTCGAGGACGAACCTCTAGAAGGCATGTTGAGACGGTTCGACCCTGGTGGCCGTAGGTCAGCCATGACGACGTCGCCCAAGGTTGTGAAACTAAGTACAACACAAGTCAGACAGCTGCTAAGGATGAAGAGTCAATTGCCAGAAGTAGAAGTTGTCACCAAAGTCTCTGCTAAGGAGAAGAAGAACGCCGAGCCGATCACTGAAGATAAGAAAGCAGAGCAGAAGAATGATGAGAAGAAATATCCCGCTAGGTGGAAAGTAAAAATGAGAAAAAGAAAGCAACGGGAGAAGGTCGCCGACCTATCTGATCAGCTAAGAAAAGAACCAAATATTGCGGAGGCAACGCAACAAAAATTGGACGATCAGAGGCAGCATGTGTACCTGGAGCACTTCGAAGAGAAGAGAAGTGGAAGAGGATAGCAAACCCAGCGGACGACAGAGTTCCAGAACACGGACAAAGGCTTGTTCTCGGAACGGAATTCATGGTTTTCCCCTCCTTCATACACAAGGCTCTAGACTGAATGAAATGTTTGAGAGGGTGGAAGATACAGATTTTCCTTGTGATAAAATTTCTAACCCAGATAAAGAGGAAAGGATATCTGTAGAAAACCTTTCAAACACTAGAAGGCTCTTAAAAGGTTTCAGGAGAAAAGAGAGCGAAACCATGGCATTGGGTAGGAAGGATAAGAGAGCCCAGCGAACCAAGTTACATAAACTATAAAGAGAGTGTCGAAGTGATGAAGAAGGAAGTTGAAGGACTTCGTGACAGGTTGCAGAGGGCTTCGCAGGAAGCCAAGGCAAAGCTACAGCAGGAGAAGCCCGCTGCAGGTGGCTCGAGGGCGAGCCACAAGTAAGTGTTAGGGGACTGTTGGAGCAGGGTCCCGCAGCTACAGAAGAAGCTACTAGTTTTGGCTGAAAGATAAGTTTTGGCGGAGAGAATTTAAGACAGAGCTACGACGTCGTAGCACGTTTCCAGCTGGAGAGCAGAGCCGGAAACCATGACTTTTAAGATAGAAAATTCAAGAAGGCAACGGTACCTAAGTGGCCGAGAAGAGAGAGCTCACCCACTGCATTGAAGGCAGCGGCGGAAGACAGGAGGGCTCAGCGACCCTCATAAAGGAGAAGGAGCAACGAGGCTGAAGCATTAAAGGCGAAGGACAGAAAAGCGAAGCGGTGCATAGTACCCATGATCAGTGCCGAGAAGCATGGAAGACTGCAGAGAGCTGTGGTGTGACGGAAAGCGGCTACCCCAAGTACAGATATGGCCGACTGTCACTAGTTAGGTTTTGGGTTACTGTTGGGACAGGCCCACAGTGTTGTAATGGCACGACCTTCGGGCTGCCTATATAAGAATATATTTTGTATTGTAAAAGGGTTGGTTAGTTGGTTGGCAGGTTGAAGAGCTATCTAGTCATTTTGTTAGTTAGTAGTGTTTTGCAGACTGTTAGACTGTTGTAAAAGCCTAGCTCTGGTTCTGTTATTAGCGGTAGCAATCTTACGGCAACTAGTAGCTGGCTTATAGAATATGCATGTAACGAACCGCAGGGATCGACAGGGAGGGAAGGGTGTATTGTAAAAGAGTAATATAGAAGAGAGAAGAGATCTAAGAGAGGAGATCTTAAGCTGCATATGCGGTGCAGCAGAACTGTGTTTTACCTTCCCCTGAGCTATAATAGAGAAACATAGTTCTATGGACGTAACTCCCATCCTGGGGGTGAACCACGTAAAACCTGCGTGTTTTGTGTTGAATGCATGTGATTATATTTGCTTACTGTTATGTACTATTTTGCACAAGATTGTTGTTTACAGCTGATGAATGAATGTGTTAATCAGTTCACAGCAGATATAGAAGGATAAACATAAGTTAAAGTCTTTGGCATGCTGTATACGGTTCATTTATGTTTTTAGTGAAACAGTCTCTATTGCAGTATTGAATAGCCTTGTATGTTAAGTCTCACACGTCGACACGAGCCACGCTAAGTGCGCTGAACCGCGGAGGTAGGATATCACAGAGAGGTGATATCGCACCGGCAGAGGAGCTGCGGTGCGTGATACCGCAGGTTAAGGGCTTAGCGCGAGTAGGAGCTGTGTGTCGTACGGTGCGTGGCGTTGCGATAAGGTTGGAGATATCGCAAGTCGGGGAGAGTGTGCACCGCGAAAAGGGATTGCACGAAAGTATAAAGGACTATCTCACAGATAGAAGAGCTGCGAGACGCGGAGATCACGTGATGCGAGCAAGAGGTTGCGCGACGTGCAGGAAGAGACCTCGCAGCTAGGAGAGCTGCGAGCCACCACTACTACATTTCGATCCAAAATCCGACGGTTACTTCTGACGGCGTGTGGATTTTTTTTTTTAAACCTACCAAAAATCAGAAAGTTGAATTTTTTTTAAAATTTTGGCCATAAGCGTCGCTTAAGCGACGTCTAGCCTCATAAGCGTCGCTTAAGCGACAACGCATCAAAAAAATCATTTATTAAACATTTAACCAAAGCTCCAATTCTTTGTTTATGCGTCGCTTAAGCGACGGCGCATCAAAAAAAAGATCATTCCTTAAACATTTCACCTTCACTAAACCTTCATTTCATCGTTGGAATGTTTGAGCTGGATTTTATCCGTGAACAAGAGAACTGTGGTTCGATTCGCATCGATTCTGATATAGTTTTTAGGGTGGGTTGGATTGTATGCATGCCGGTAAGCCTGTGGAGGGGCGAATACACCCATGCCTTTCCTCCGTTTCCATCTCTTCTTAAAGATTTATGTTCAATCTTGTGTTATGTATTTGCGATTTAACCAAATTGGACTGAAACTCTGAAATTCAAGCGCCAGTAGGGGATTTTGGCCATTTAATTGTGGTTTGTAACACTCAAGCTACATATATTTTGACCGATCGAGCTTCTTCCGAAAGGGCGATAGAGGCCCATGGCCGCCTCTAGTAAGCAATTTATACTTACTCTTCTTCTCTATTTCACCCACTTTTTTGTTTTCTTCCTTCCTGGTTGCTGCTATTGTTTAAATCCATGAATTGAGAGCCATTATCATCTTTTTCTTTTAGCTCTTTTCTCCAGGGTTTTCTTGGATTAAGATTTTACAGTGTTCGTTGATATGTCGGGCTCCCTTCATAAATTTGCAATTACTATGCTAATATTCAATATTGTTTTTGGCAAAAGCTCTACAATTCGATTTTTGGGTTGTAATGATTAGTGGCTGACACTGGTGTGGATATTGCTACTACTTTATGTATTTTTTTGTTTCTGAAATTTGGGCAAAAAGCATTTTGGCGTAATCATGGAAAAAAATGAGAAAATTCAAATGAGTCTTATCCTTAACACCCTAAACAAGAAAGGAAGTTGGCCCTAACTTTATCTTTTCTTTTGGTTTTATGAAATAAATAGGTAATACTCCTCCACCCAAGCCTTGGGAACGTGTTGGAAGTTCATCTGGGCCTTCTCCATTTAGGCCTTCTTCAACTGGACCCACAAGCACTGTGGTCGAGTCATCTGGAGTAGCAAAAATAGGAGAGAATTCTGATACTGAAAGAAATGTGCCACTTGCTAACAGAAGCACTGTTGGTCGACCTATGCCAGCAAGACCTTGGGAGCAGGGTAGCTACGAAAGTAACTATGGAGGTAAATGTGTTGCATTATATCCTATTTAACTAATGTACTCATAATTTTTTGAGTTTATTTCAGTAAGTTAAAACTTAACACTGGTCATGTTAGCATTAGTATCCACTATCAGTACAAGCTAGCAGTATTGTTGCATATTGTTTTTTAAATTGTATTTGTGTTATTATGACATTCCACATTTGACAACCTTGTATTCTGTTGAATTCAGGGTATGGTTCTACGACAAATTATAATTCAAGTTATGGTTCTATGACAAATTACAATTCAGGCTATCAAATTGCCCTAACTTTAGGAGGGCCTAGCTAGTTTGTGTGCTCTGAATCAATTGGTTGTCCTTTCTTCATGTTCATCTCCGAATCTCCAAGTATTGTGCCAATATGCAGGTTTCATCAATGGTCTTGGGCCTGTCCTGAAGAGCATTACTTGCCACCTTATGTGATTGTGGAGTCCACCCCAATACTTGATGATTACATTTGGATGCTTGGAGGTATTTCCATTTGAATGGCTTGTTCTCCCACCTTGTGTGACTGGAGTCGACCCAGATACTTGATGACTACATTTGGATTCTTGGAGATATTTCCAATTGAATGGATTTTTCTCTGAAATTTGTACTGTTGTCTTGTACACTTTAGCCCCTTTTTTGACCAGCATTACT
>LPNX010755043.1:113512-150117 GCA_001517045.1 Pseudotsuga menziesii
ATCATAATACAATGAAAATGTTTCCAAACTGAAAATTGAATTTAATGGGGATTTCATTGCATTTTCTGTATTAGGTGCTTGGAGATGGTGAGAAGCGAATGAAGTATGATAGAGGCGAGGATATTGAAGAGCCTAGTGGGTAACTGGTATAAAAAATTAGTCAACTTTTTCCCCTGTAATTGAGTTTGATATTGTCTTGGTGCAAGTAGTATGTACAGTGGTGGCATTACTTGCTTCAATGCCATTAGGGGAGATTTTCTTTTTTCATATTATACTGATTAAAAAGGTTAGTTTCATTTAAGAACTCGTATTGTTCTCTACAATTTTTTTGAACTTCTATTCGTTACACTGAACATCCTTTAATGAGATTTCTGTATATCAGGGAATTACAACGTATGAATATGTTGTGGCAATGAGGTCACAAAGTGAGCCGCCGGGAATTTCTGTAGAGGGTGATCCACAAAGTATACCTTCTTCTCCAAGCGGCTCGACTGCCACTGGTTTAAGTGGAGGAAGTTCTCTTGGTCTGCAGTATAAAGGTGCATGGTGTACACCACCTAGAATATTTGTTGATCACCAGGTATATTTATTTGTTTTCAATGATTTCAAAAATTAGTCTAGGTCTATAATTTACTAATTTGGGCAGGCTATAGTAGTATAGATTGACATATATTCTATGGAAAGCACTAGAAATGAAATTTCAAGACCTGACCTTGAAGGCTCTCAGAAAACATCTAATTCCCATGTTTTGCCACCCCAGGCTTCTCAGGAAACCAGACCATTGCGTGGACAATCAGTGCCATCTCAATCTCCTGTGTTTGTACCACGGTCTATGCAATCAAACTCCTTTTCTCGTTATTCTTCTCAATAGCTCCTGGCATGTTTCTTATTTAAGGTCGTGACTAAGCTCCTGGTAATATCAGTGGACTCCTGAAAGTTTGGATCAACTGCAAGGTTGCACATTTAGCTGTAATTTGATGATAGACTTATTGGCAGGGACTACCGAATCTATTTGTGGCATTGGTATTTATTACTGGCATAAGTATTCTGCCATTAGGTTTATTATCCGACTTACTGGTAGTATTTGGCCTCATGACTCCATTTTCTATTTACTGCTGTCAAGGGGTGGAGACAAGTATGGCGGTGGCACTCAGAAGCATTGGTGTACCTTCCATTATCCAATTTACTTTTCAAGAAGGTTTTCAAGTAGTGCTAAAGGTGCAGATGCTAGATTTTTTGAGCTGCTAATCATTACATCCATTGTAAATCATTGTACTATTTGTGAACACCATTTGAAATGCGTTCTATATAATGATTTTTCTTTGCCACCGTGCAACATTTGAAATGCGTTCTATATAATTATTTTTCTTTGCCACCGTGCAACATTTCAAATGCGTTCTATATAATGTTTAACTTAGAAGCATAGGAAGCACATCCCAGCTGATGTTACGAGATATTTTTTTTTTTAAACTATTCCCAGCCGTCGCTTAAGCGACAGTTATAACTGTCGCTTATTCGACGCTTACTGCTTCTTCCCGTCGCTCAAGAGACGGTTATAACTGTTGCTTATTCGACGCTTACTTCTTATTACCGTCGCTTCTCCGACGCCTGTGGGTGTAAATGTTGTTAAAAAAATTTGTGACCGTCGCTTAATAAGTGTCGGATAACCGACGATGTACATTCAACCGACGGTTGCTTAGGTGTCGCTTAACCAACGGTTACTTAGGTGTCGGAAAACCGACGATAAGTTTTCGACGCTTATAAAAAAAACAAAGTGTTGTACATGCGACAGGGAAGTGTCGAAAATCCAACATGACGGCCGTCGGATTTTTGGTTGAAATGTAGTAGTGCACCAGTGGGATTGCCACAGAACCTGGCCCAAGACACTTGAGTCCTTGTCCAACCCATTAGAGTCACTTCGGGTGAGACTTCAGGCCGCTTTGCGGTCTGTCGCCGAAAGGGCCAGTGATCTAGGGGTGTTGTTGGTTGATTATAGTAAACCCGGGTCTGCCCATAGCAACCAAGATACCATAAAGTCTAAACTAGATTGTTTGGCGGTCGATTTTTCCCTGGTTTTTTCCATATCTCTTATGATCTTGTTGGGTTTCCTTCCTTTTTTTGTCTACGGCTCAACTTCTTCTTCTTTGTGTTCCTTTGTCCTTGATCGTGTGACTGATACTCCAGAGCTCACTGAAGCTTCATATCTTATTTCTGGATGTGCATGGTTGGGAAGGGTTTGGACGTAGTTTTCTTCCTATCAGTTTTTGTTTGTTCACCATCTGGGTCTTTGTTAGGGTCATTATGATTTTCTATGTCAGTAGTGGTTCCTTCTTCATTGCCCTCATTGGTAAGAACTTGAAACCTATTTTCTGAGATTTTCCTTTTGTTTGGGGAGTGTGCTTGATTGGAGGTTGATTTACTCCATTTTTTCGGTTAACCTCATTCCATTCTTGACTTGAGGGTTACTTTGCAGTTTGCTTTGATATTTTCGGACAGAGTTTTGCAAAGTGCCCATATTCATGGCACACTTTACATTTAAAAGGGATTTTCTCATATTCCACAATCTGCAAGTGGTTCCATCCTTCCATTGAGAGAATGATAGCCTCTGGAAGCTCTTTCTCCAAGTCAACTTCCACACATATCCTGGCATAGGATAACATTGGGATTTTAGGGTCTGATTTGCTATATATTTCTCCAATGTGTTCCCTATCAGGTGGAAATATTCAACATTCCAACAAGGCAATAGGAGTTGTGGGAGCTTCACCCAAATTGGTACTGCAGTGGGAGTATCTTTCTCAAGATCACATGACAAATCCCATTTATTAAGATACATGCCCCTAGGCCCCATGAAGTAAGGCCCATTTTTGAAGATAAGGCCACGGTCTTCGTTTCTTCAAACATGAATACCAAAAAACCCTTACCACAAAATATTTGTTTCACTTCGCCTTGAATAAGCGATCTCCAGTTGTCACTTATCCAAGTTTCAATAGCGTGGGGGGAAGGCCATAACCCTGTGAATAGTCTGATGGGCCCTTTTTCAAAGAGTGTGATTTCCTTGTGTTTGGACGTGGTAAAGGAGAGCTTAACATCTGAGATTCCAGTCCTCTTAACAAACCTCGAATTCGAAACGCGATTTTTGCTCAGAGGAGGGTGGGATGCCACAACTCTTCTGAAATTGTCCTCAAGGTGAGTGTTGCATCCATCCGGATCCGGATCAGGGGGGTTTGTTAAGCGGTGGCAGCGTGAAGACAACACAAAACAAGTGAGAGTTCTCAGAAACCCTAGCCCTAGTTGGTATCCTCAACAACTATGTAAAATCTCAACACACCAAACTCACTAATCATTTCAAACATGTTTGTTAGTATTGTTCTAGTGAATTTTTAAATGAACATTAATGTCACGCGCATTACATAGTCAACATTAGCAAAAAACATACATTAAGGTTGTGAGCCCATACTTATTGAACTCTATTTTAACATTAATATATTATACATGTTTTTGTATTTATGAGATGTTTACTTCTGAAATTTTAGCAGTATTAGAATTTTTATTTACATATTCGTATCTGTATCTGCATTTGGATATTGCTACTATGGCACTAACACGAACACGATTTAAATATGAGAAGCATGTGAATTTTAAAGGAGAGGTCTACTCACATGAACCTTACACAATCTTGTGTCTCCTTGCCTCAAAATGCACACTAGTTACTCATTCAAACAGTGGGGAGCTGTGTAGGATAAAGACCAACCAAAATGCCTTGTTTTTCTAACGTTTTTATTATCAAGTCTGGTCAAAATCATGCTTGAAATTTCATTTCGTGTAATGATGCAATTTCAAAAATCACAATGATCTTTCCTAAACTAGATACCACATTTTAAAGCTACCCAAATCGTCGAAATCACGAATTGAGCAATATAAACTGCAATTTCAGCAATTCTTCTTCTGTTGGATTCTAGTGAATAAAGCGTGTTTTGGTTGTTGTGTATACTGCAATGTGGTGAGCAGGTCCCACTCCTTGTCACACTCATTAAATGCCTGGAATCCTAATTGAACAATAACACAAATTTATGTGTTCCGTTGATAAAATATGAAACATGCACACACAAGATGTAACAAACAAACAAGAGCTTATGGGCAAAAAAATATTAAGAAATATTTTGAACATGGTGCTCATTGATAAAAAATGCAATTGCAAACCCCAAACCTCAATAGATGCTCTCCATCTTTGTTATGAACTCCAAACACGCATAACCACAAAGCTGCAATACCCACTAAAGATATCCAACGCAAATGCTTGGAGGAAGAATTCCTTCATCCTCATAGAAATGCCCAAATTCATTCTGCAACTAAAAACATCCTCTTGTTCACTCTAAGACGAGAAGATGTGCACTCCATAGAGGCACTGATCACGGATTTATTTGTGAGGGTATTCAACTTTTAAACGCCTTCCTAGGTTATTTTTTAGATATCTCTTGAGATACAATGCAGACATATTAGGCATGTATCTCGAGGGTGTTCCTTTTGCAATTACGATGCTTCGATATGTTGTAGCTATGTATCGATATGTGTCACAGACAAATCAACATTGTATCAATGGCACATCGCACCTTTGCCTGTATCAGATACCCTAAGAACTGTTGAAAAGTTACCTAGGAAGTGTTTGTCCACCTAGACTTGCCTTGGGATGGACAAGGACACTTAAGTTGTGAGCCCTAGTCAGATTGCATTTAAAGAAGTGAGAAGTACTTTATCTTTTTAAAGTGACTTTATTAAAAAGACTAAGGCATGGTTTTCCTAAGTTCATATTTAAAATAAAGTTAAGTGAGTGATTAGATTAAAAGGGGTTGTTTTAACTTTATTAAATGACGTGAGGTGCACTAAATGTCATTTAATTAATATTTAATGGAGCATTTAATGTGATCCCTTCATCTAATCTAATCTTGACCATTAGATTGAAAATGGAAGTTATGATGAACAAAAAGGGCTAGGGCAAGACATTTCATCATTCATTGTGATCATTTCCAAAAGAGATTTTTGGAGAGAGGAAGAAAAGAGAAAGTGAGGGTTTGAAGAGATTTTGAACCAGGAGAGAGAAACTGAAGATAAAAAACGACACAAAATTCGAGAAGAATTTTGCACATATTTCGAGGAAGAGAAATAGCAGAGTGGGCACAAAGTTTGAGGACCGTATAGCAGAATTTTGGCACAGAAATCTAGACAATTTTCCTGCACATAATTCAAGGTTTATGTAGAGATTTTGAACCAGGAGAGAGAAAATGAAGATAAAAATCGACACAAAATTCGAGAAGAATTTTGCACATATTTCGAGGAAGAGAAATAGCAGAGTGGGCACAAAGTTTGAGGACCGTATAGCAGAATTTTGGCACAGAAATCTAGACAATTTTCCTACACATAATTCAAGGTTTATGTACAGTGTGTGGACTGCACATTTCTAGAGGTTTTCGTACAGCAGTACAGTTTGCACAATTCCTGAGGTGATTGTACGGTACATTCTGTACGAATTTCCTGAAAATATGTACAGTACAGATTGGCACAAATTTCGAGGTGGTACGGTTGTGCATGTTTTACAAGACAAAGTACAAAAAAGTATTTATGTCCGTATAGCAAAATCTGGGCACGTTTTTCAAGGATAAATTAGCACAGAAATCGAGGAAAAAATTCAACAGTAAAGGGTTCGATTTTCAAAAAGAAAACTCGATAAGTATTGTTGTTTGATTTATGTATTTTATTGAAGAAGTAATAAATCTCTCTCTCTCAAAAACAGGTTTTCCCTTAGGGGTTTTATCCTGGACCATTGGTCAAAAACAACTCTGTTAATTTCATGTGTTTGGTTGTCTGAAAATTTCTGAGTTTGAAATTTTGCTTTGAAAAGAAAATTTCTGAATTTTTTAAATTGAGAAAAAGAACATCATGTGTTTCATTTTAGTCAAATTTTGAGTAAAATTTGTCCATAGAAGGGCTTGGGAATTAAACTATGCAGAGAAGCCAAAAGACTTGAAACCGGGTTGGGGTTCTTTCAAAAACTTTCATGGTATTGGAGCGCAGTTAAATTTTCACAATTTGAACATTCAAGAAAACAGGGGTTTGTGGAGAAAATATTCTTGAACATAATTTTACAGATGGTTGTAGCCATGATGTTTGGTTTTAGAGTGGAAGACGGGTTAGATGGGGTTGCAAATTATAGCCCATGGAAGGCTACAATCAGTTTGATACTTGAAGAAAATGAACTATGGGATATAGTTCATAGTACAATTGTTAATCATGTAGTAGTACTTGCTGATGCAACTGATACGGCAGTTTTTATGAAGAGGGATGTGAAGGCAAGAAGGGTTATACTTGATGCCATAATGAATCATATAATCCCTCAAATCTCAGCAAAAGATCATGCTTTTCATGTGTGGACATCTTTAACCAATCTTTACCAAAGTTCGAATGTAAACATGAAGTTGGTGTTGAGGGAGAAGTTGAAGAATGTTCACATGGGCAAAGAGGAAGGAATGGCTTCATATCTTACCAAGATCACACAGGTAAGAGATGAGCTTGCAGTTGTAGGTGAGGTGATAGTGAATGCTGAGATGGTGGTGCGTTCAGCACTAAATGGTGTGACTTAGCAGTGGACCGTGTTTGTGCAGACTATCATTGGTAGGGAGAACATGCCCACATGGGATCAATTATGGGATGATCTCACATAGGAGCAGACATGGAGATGTTATTTATAGGGCAACACATCACATCAGATATATGATGAGGAGAATGCGGTGTTGGCAACGAAAGGGAAGAAGAAGAAGAAGAAGTTCAAGAAGGGTTCCAAAGATGGAGCCAAACAGCATGATGGGGTGAAGAAGGACAAGCAAAGTGAAATGTTTTGCTTGCCAAAATTTTGGACACTATGTTGGACAGTGCCCAAACAAGAAGAAGAAGAAACAAGAAACAACAACTTCAAAAGAGATTGATTAGTTTGTTGCGAGGTTTGAGATAGACTTTTCTCTATTTGCAGGTGTCAGTATTGAGAGAGCATATTTTATTACCAGCAGGGACATTCAGGGTCACATGGAGCATTCCATGATTGTTGGGCATTTGTTGAGTACTGGCACTACTTCTTCCACTTGGTACATTGATAGTGGAGCTTCCAGTCATATGACAGGTGATCGAGACATGTTCACTTATATGTCAGAGACATAATTGGAGTTGTAGCTTGTTTTGGGAGATGATACAGTGGTGAGAGCAGTTGGGCATGGGACTGTTTGATTTGAGAGAGAGTCCATGCAGCCTATCATTATAGATATTTTGAGGTCTAAAATGGACCTTATATGAGATATAATAAAATATTATGAGTTAGGCATTTTGTGGGGAAGGTATATTTACAACTCATCTCTTACACTATAACCAATACAACTATGATTAAGTTAAATTGAAAAGATGTCTAAAATAAAACCAATAAAAAAATCATCTTTGATATGACTAAAAGTAAAGTACTTTTGAGTACATAGATTACTTTTAAATATAATATGATAAAATATATTAATTTTGAAATTTGAAACATAAGTTGATTTTTCAATATTCAAAATATGTTTTAAAACCATATATTTATAATTTTGAATTTTAAACATAAATTTAAGTTTAAATGAATAAATTGTCATTATATATATATATATATATATATTAAAAATAAAAATTAATTTTAAAATACAAATATAAAACTATAAATTAAAAAAAATTAAATTTATTTTTTATTTTTTAATACACCTTCAAAAATACATGTAAACTCGTTTTTAATAGTTTCTTATGATATATATTATGCATATCACATATCGTTTTTAATGTAATAATTAATAATATCATTAAATAAATTTTAAAAAAAGTGTTATATTGAGATAAAGGAATAGTACATAAATTTCTACCACCAAAAAGTTGAGTTAATATTAAGCAAATGGGATTATATGTCATAAACAATATTATTATATGTAATAAAAAATTTAATAATATAATATCTTATTATGATATAATAGTTCATTCAAATTGCTACATTAAGGGTTGTAAGTATTTGGTTTTGTAACTTGAATGTAAGTGTCTAATTTATATTGGTATAGATGCAGGTGTTTCGAAGATTAAAGCTGATAGTAAAATAATAACCTTGAATAATACCTAAATTATAAAAAAAATGTATTAATATTAAAATTCAACAGGGTCAGAATATATATATACTAATTTATTATAATATAATCTACTATTTTTATAAAATAAATAAATATATTTGTTAATATTTAAATAATAATTATAATAAGTTATTATATATAGTAAGTATTTAAAATACAAAAATTATTAATCATCAAATTGTTTTTATTAATAAAATGTTAAGTGATTTTGATTTTAAATAACGATTTAACATATATATTTTAAATATTGAAAAAATAATTATATAATTTTAGTTTTGAATAGACAATTTACTTTTTGGTATTTTTAATTTATTTTATATTGAAATATAAAAAAGTAATTACATTTGAATAAAACATTTAATTTTTTGGGATTTGTAATTTATTTTATATTGAAATATAAATTGTATTTTTCTTTCTAAGTACTTTAAACGTACTTTAGTACATTTATATTATATTCACAAATAATCAGCGAGAGCTATCCGCCCCACGGCAGCCTCTTAAAGAGGCTGTCAGTATGGTTATATGGGCCATTCCCATCCAGCATACAAGGTATGGAGGTATGGACATGCATAATGCTCAAAATAGCCGTGGAGGTATGGACATAGATGGTGCCCGAAACCATATCTCACGGTTTCATGCTCAGGGCATACGGCGGTATGCCGAAAACAATCGCTGGAAACCATGTGCCAATCTTCTAGAAATCACTGTTGATTATTACAAGTGCCACGTCAACTCCTGACGGCCTCCAGCACATTTGACAAGGACATGCTGCCAGATTTACCATAGATTTCCAGGATCCGCCAAATCTAATTTTATTGAATTAACGCTCTCACCAACTCATTTTGTCATCCCTGTTCATCTAATTTGCCAACCATCTCCGAAACGTGCCTGAGAAGTGAGAAGAGAAAAAAAAATGCAGAGCAGGTGCTCGAGAAGCCTCAGGTTGAAGCAAAGCAGTGAAGAACTCCGGGCAGGGTCAATCCGGCAACTTTTATGGATTGATTTGAGAGGGCGATCTGGAAGCAAGTTCAGACACACTTGTATGAGGTAATTCTCTCTCCACTGGCCAGTTAGAATGTGGCTGCATTTGCATTTCTGTGTGAGTTGGGTCTTCATTCTCTTCAATAAAATCATGAGCTCCTCCTTTTTCTTCATTTTCATCAAATTATGTTCCTGGAAATGATACCAAAGCTTCTAGATTAGGTATGACAGTTGTCTGCGCAGTAGAATGGTTGAGACCAAGAAATCCCTGATGCGTCCTGCAAAACACATTGAATATTTATTACAATATGATCTGAGATCTATTAACATTGAGATGTATTAAAATGGTAGATCTACTACAATGCTTACATTTTTTACATTGTTATAATTTAATGATAGAAAAACAGTTCTGTTAAGCTTCAGATTTCTCTCGAGCTTCGAGCTATAGTGCCCAAAACTTCTAAGAGACCTAAATATTTAAACAAAAAAGATGCAACATAAAGTCGACATTAAGATCATACCGAGGAAATAATAATCAGTTTCCCAGCACCAGATGAACCAGAGATCACGGCAACTACCAAACTGGGAATGATGGCAACGGACCGTGTCATAAAATTACGGAGCCATGCTTTCATTTTCAAATTAAGAAATCCCTGCAACGACAACGACGCACCACAGTTAGATGACATCATTAAAAAAAATGTTATGGAAATGAGATCAGCAAAAATCATATTCTTTTCTCTTCTTGGTAGAAATATCAGTTAATAATGAACCTCCATGATAAACTGCCCAGCATATGTTCCTGTCATGGCTGAGCTCTGCCCAGATGCCAATATGGCAACTCCATAAAGTATTGCGCTCCAGCTCCCCAGCACATTCTGAAGAGAAACCGGCGAGGTTTTTTTTGCAGAGTATGGTGAATTTAAAGGAATGTCAATCCCATCTTTAAAAAACGAAAGGAATTATTCAAATTAACATTCGTAAATCTATCTTAATCTTGATAAAATTTTATTTTTAATTTCAAAACAATTAGAAAAAATCTTTAATAGGTTATCATAGTTTGGACTTAGACAATTAAAAGATATGTAATATATCAAAGATCATGAAACTGCCAGAATTCACAAATTAAAAGATATGTAAGTGTCAAAGATTATGAAACTGACATAATCCACAAACGGTTTAAAAGTTCAATAATATAAACGGTTTAGAATTTTAGTAAAAGAATTGCAACTTTGTTTAATTTTATTGTCTCTTAATTCAAACACCAGGAACTGATTGACTCAGTCATCTTGATCTACTAACAGAAATTCTAGCGTTTTAAATACAACATTAAAAATTAAAGCTAAAGCTAGGGTTTTAAGTACAACAGTAAAAAATAAAGTTATCATGATTGGATGTGGCAGTTGCATTGCTGATTGGATGTGACAATTGCCTTGATTTATTCAGGTCCATGTCAGCACAATTTTTTAAATTCTCTGGAGATAAGCTTATGGAAGAACAGACAACCTCGATCAAAGAAGTAATAGCCACATTGATGACGAATGAGATAAATAGAGCGATTGTAGTTTCTATGAGGAAATACCTGCACACATACTGTAAAACAGACACCATTATAAGTCATTTCATTCTTGTATTTGATTAGTAGGACATTAACATATCTATTATCGACGTAGTCAAATTCTTAGAGTTAATAACAATTTCTTCTATTATAGTATGTTTAAAACCATTCAAAAGTAACTTTTATCGGGTTTATATATATATATATATATATATATATATATATATATATTGAGTATGTTTAAAACTATTCAAAATATTCAAAGCAACTTATGATGAACTATTAGTGAGTATGTTGAAAACTATTGAAAGTAACTTATGATGAACTATTTTCTTTTATTTTGATAATTTCAATGTAATCAAAAACTTATTAGCTAAATGAAAATAATAAACTCCTTTAAATAATCACAATAAATGCTACAATTCTAAATAGTAATTTAACTTTTTATTAAATTTAAATTTATAAAAAGTAAGCTTACGTATAATTATAAAATGAGTATAAGTTTAATTAGACATTTTACGGGTTTAAATTTTTTTAAGTAGTTATCACCAATCGGAACAATTTCCGATAGTGGATCGGAGGACTTGTCCTCTACGTCGTCGATGTTTCGGAAGGAAGTTGATAAGTGACAAGAATAGTTTTCCGATCGCTGATGCTTTACTGGTTTCCGATCCCGGATACATAACCATGACAAGCAACCTTTCTGATCTCTCTCCGCAACAGTCGAGTAGGTTCACAAGATTCCGATGCTGAATTTTGGCAACAAGCTTAACTTCATTCATAAAAATTTTCTTTCCTTGCATAGAATTTAAGGAGAGATTCTTCAATGCTATTTCTTTTCCAACTTGAGTAGTTCCCTGAGGGAAAAGACAAATTATCTCAAGAAACTTTTGTAAATTATTAAATCCTAATTGCGTATCTTAACAAAATAAAATAAAAAATATAAGTTAGCAACATACAATGATCAAGGTTGTGGTTAGATTAGCAGTTTGCTGAGCACTGTGATTTAAGAATATTCTAAAAACTAGTGGACTCTTTCTTAGCACCGGTTACCTTGTATACAGGGCCAAATCCTCCCTCTCCAAGCTTGTTATCATTGTGAAAATTTTCAGTAGCAGTCACCAATGTTTCCATCTTAAAGATCATTGGTTGTTTCTCAGAGATCATTGTTGCTTCCTCCACTTGTCTAGAAACTATACAACCAAAAAACTCAACTACGTCAGAAAATATAGCGGCAAAATTGAATGCCCTCTTTCGAATAACACTTGTGAATGCCTCTTAGAAGAGCATGGTGTTCTAGCCTGCATGTCTATTGTATTGTAATATTGCTACTGTAATGGAGCAACATGTGTTAAAAGGTGGAAGTGATCCATCAAATCTGTGTGTGCTGAACCGATCCATCGACGCCATTACTTCATAAAGATAAAAGAATCAATGTGTGTATACACTACATTAATGTATTAAATCTATATCATTCATTGAATATGGGCGTCTGATCATATTCACTTCTAGCTTTGAGCTTGATGTGCATATATAATCAGACTCTCCCGTTTATATGGGTGTTTGTTAGTCAATAAACAATTTATTGCCGAAACTACAAGGTGTTAATTTGTTATAGGCCAAGGGCTACTTGACCGTCCTACCATCCATACCTTTGTGTCCCCTTCGAGCATCCAATCTTCTTCTACCTATTGAAAACAGGCACATGAATACCAGGAGAAGCGAACCGGCAGCAACACCTAAAATTAAGGGTATTTTGTTTAAAGCCTTATCTGAGTGGTTGATCTGCGTAATATAACTCGATGGTGTGATTTTCTTTTGCTGAGCAGCATTAACTGGCCCTTCTGGAGATGAAGGCGAATTCAAGAAACTATAGATTTCATAATGAACTATGCAGTTTTTATTCCACTCAGTACTTCCTTCCGTCAGTTCTTTCATGCCTGCTTCCACTCCAATGGCATAAGTGAAAAGAAAATTGATTATATATAATAGACATGTTGTGCAGTCGGCACTAGATATATCTCTCCAGCACTGGACCATTGTTCGAGACAATGAGTCTTGAGTTGTTCCGTAGGCATATGAAGCATATCCATTTCCTCCAGATCCAGTTGTGGCTTCAACCGACAAATTGGTCAATAAACCTTCAAGAGCATGGAGAAAGGCATTAGGGCTAGACAAGAATTTACCTATCTTAATCTATCTTAAGATATGCTTCATATGCTTAAGGCATATGGGCTAGACAAGAATTCAAATTAACATTCGTAAATCTATCTTAATCTTGATAAAATTTTATTTTTAATTTCAAAACAATTATAAAAAATCTTTAATAGGTTATCATAGTTTGGACTTAGACAATTAAAAGATATGTAATATATCAATGATCATGAAACTGCCAGAATTCACAAATTAAAAGATATGTAAGTATCAAAGATTATGAAACTGACATAATCCACAAACGGTTTAAAAGTTCAATAATATAAATTGTTTATAATTTTAGTAAAAGAATTACAACTTTGTTTAATTTTATTGTCTCTTAATTCAAACATCAGGAACTGAGTGACTCAGTCATCTTGATCTACTAACAGAAATTCTAGGGTTTTAAATACAACATTAAAAATTAAAGCTAAAGCTAGGGTTTTAAGTACAACAGTAAAAAATAAAGCTATCATGATTGGATGTGGCAGTTGCATTGCTGATTGGATGTGGCAGTTGCCTTGATTTATTCAGGTCCATGTCCGCACAATTTTTTAAATTCTTTGGAGATAAGCTCATGGAAGAACTGATAGCCCCGGTCAAAGAAGTAATAGCCACATTGATGACGAATGAGATAAATAGAGTGATTGTAGTTTCTATGAGGAAATACCTGCACGCAGACTGTAAAACAAACACCATTATAATTCATTTCATTCTTGTATTTGATTAGTAGGACATTAACATATCTATTATCGGCGTAGTCAAATTCTTAGATCAGCGTCGGAATTGCTTACAATTTGTGAGATTTCAATTCTTCCAATGGAAAAACAGACTTAGCCACTGCTCTCCCGTCGACCACGGTGGAAACAGCTTCAATAGCCAACGCCTGATTAGCAGAATCCACTGCCAACTTATATGAAGCTGTTGCAACAGATATAGGGATTCAAGCACCACTATCATTCATGCCGAGCCTTAAAATCAAGACTGCACTTTCTTGCTCCAAGACGGCACACGAATGGCGAAACAACGAAACTGAAAAAGTCAGAAGCGAAAGAGTATGGAAACAGACCACTTCCAATTTAATTTATGCCTATCGAGAGTCTTTGAAGAATGAGCCAGGGCATTAGTCTTCTATGCCGCCGACGTTTCGGAAGGCAAACACTGAACGTCCCGATGATTAGTCACGTTTCTCGTCGATCCGTGTTTTATCTCCCTTTTGTTTTATTTTTAAAAAACATTTTGTTTTGATTTCCGGTGACCTTGTTTTTCTTTTTATCGCAACACAACCAAACTACAACTGATGGATCTACTTCCGGCAAAGTCTCTTAAAAAATTTACCTTAAGGACATGACAACTGCAGCCAGCAAAATTGCTGCCTTTGAATAGAAATTAGGCAGTTGTGCTAGCACAAAATGGATTGAACCAAAAATAGCAATGAAGTAAGGCTGCTTGAATTTTTTACAATTTGTGCAAACAATATCATGAAATCGCTTCAATGATTTTTTCCCAGCAACCATGAATACTATATCGGCACCAATTTCAACTATCAATTGTTGTGGAACAAAAATCCACAAACCAAGCTTCTCCCCAAAAGCCTGCTGGCCCAACTCATGATACCGATCAAAACGTTTGCCCGGAATTATCTCATGCATCTCAACCATTTGCCAAAGTGTATATAGGGTAATTATCCATGAAAGGACAAGCACACTACAACACCCGGGCCCCTGCAAAGCCATCAACATTGTTCAGAAATATAATGAGATGATCGAGATAAAAGATGTGTGTATTCAATGATTACTAAATCATTTGAATAAACAAACGTAAAATCTAGCATATAGTATAATAAACATGTTGTCAATTTGACACCCCTCCTGGAAACATCAAGTGTAAGCTGTCGGGCAGAAAGCCAGTCCATGATTCTGATAGTGTGGGAAAGAGTTGCATAGATGTTGTAGGCCATCTATTTCACAGTTCAAGAAAATTCTATGCACAAGACATGAATTTACCATCCTAAGCTTTCCATCACAGACGACAAGATGAGAACTCCTGCGTCCACCATGGCAGTGATAATGGGGAATGTTGAGTGCCACCACTAAGCATTTGGAGATGATGTAATTGGCATAGTGGCTCTAGTGCCATTTGCATGATCCTGCAAGGAGTTTTACAGCAATCTTCAAAACATAACAAATAAAAAGCATGTTAAATGGACTTTAGAATCGATATCTTTGGAATGAAATTGACACTTGACAACAAATACATTATTTATTTCATTGTCATATTTCAAGAAAGAGAAAGTTCTCTAATTAAGCTTAGAAATGAAGTATGTGTTTTTTGAGGCTATCAAGGAATTTCGATGATAAACTGATCTATGGAAGATGAAATTGCAGCGGCTAAATTCATGTTACATAAAAAATAGAGTTAAATAAACGATCTAAACCCCTGTAACATAGAAAAGAAGTTAGTACACTGACAATTTCAATGGTAGAAATCAAGATTTGCGAAACGAGCTATCGCGAGGTCATTCAAGACAAAAACAGAAATAAAGCGCTTAAATTTTCATGGAAACGGAATAGCCCCGACCTCTACGTCGAAATAACGGACATCCCTTGCATTCAAGGACACCATGGCCGATCTTCAACAGAGATCTTTTCCCAAGGGATTTTAGATCCCAAGCAATATTTAGACAGCAACAGCTCACTTTGAACAGTTTTCAATCTAACTCTGTTATTGCTCTATCCAAACTATGAGCAATTTAAAGCTCTCTTGAGTAGCAGCAAAGAATGATCTTCCCCTTGGCAAAGGCGCAAGATTTATAGAAAGATAATGGACACCGTAGAACCTACGTGCAGCCACTTCATAAAAGTATAAGAAAATAAATGCAGCAGCCGGTAACATCCAAAGAGAGCTTCAAAGGATGTTGTTATATTTGCTCTTTATATTACAATGCATACTTTAATATCTAATCACTAAACTTTTCATTCAAATCCATATTAAAATATCCATTAAATAAATGTGTAATGCAATACATATTTAAATTAAATATAAAATAGATATTTGAGTTTTAAAATCTATATGTGACATAGTTGAATACTATACTTTTGAAATGTTCATCTATATTAATTGACATAGAGATCAACCATATCTTGCCAATGTTTATATGAATCTAATCTTTCTCTTTCCTATCAACTCATGAATATTCACTCAGTATTGTTGAGAATTAGGTCTAACATCACAAAACAACTTTTATACTTTGAAGTAAGCATTAAGCAACATTACAGTACTTAATCATACCATATTATTTTGAATGTAATGTGTATAGGGATTTGAAAAATGAATAAGTGGGAAAGGATTAATGAGTTGGAGGTTCAATACCCAGAGGACATGATGGAGTTTTCAGCGGAGGATTTTACTTGGACAGAAGTCTGGGGGGACCAAGTTGCAATTATTCCATATTGTTGACTTGAGGATTTTATAAGTGGGGAGCAATCCAATGAACCTGCGCCTACTCTATTTGTCGTTCACACTCGACGAAGTACAAAAGTTGAGGATATAAAAGAGACTAATTTTGGGACATATCTAGATTATGCCATGTGAGTCTTTATAATTTATTTTCAATAAATTTTAAATTTTTGAGTTCAATAACACTATGTCAAACATGCAATTAACAATTTATCTAATTTTTTTTCAATTCTATGGATATAGTTATTGGTGTGCATACGGTCCGCAACCCACACGGAAAGCCACTGGCCAAATACAAAAACAAGCAAAGAAAAAATGTCATCCACGTGAAAGTATTAAAGTTGGTTGTCGGTGTCACTTTATTGTGAGACGACTTCAACTTAGACCAAATGATGTTGTTATAACATATACTACATGTAGGCATATTGACAAATCAAATGTTGTCTGCCATGGAAATGTTGCAATTGGTAGGCCTCAGACATTCAAACATGCGCCACATTTATCAGAGGATTACGAGCTAGTGTCCAAGATTTGGTTGAAAAAGGTTTTAATGTCACAATGATATGGGACAAGTTCATATCTGATGTGGAGCTTGTATCCATTGATTTGTTCACCGGGCTATCTCGAGATGCATTAATGACAAGAAAAGATATCTTAAACATTTACAATGATATGAAGAGGATAGAATATGTGAAGGATGAATGCGATCCTAGGAGCGTGGAATGTTGGTACAATGAGTGCCCTTGAAACTTTTTTTTCTACCAAAAACAAGATGTTGTTCAAAACATTCCTTTTATTATGGGCATACAAACGCCGTGGATGCATTTAATGATGGTAAAACATTCACATAACAATGTTATGTCAATCGACTCAACCTTTAGCACCAACAAGTATGGGGTGAGTTCATATTTTTTTTATTCATCTATTCAACTACATTTCAATGCCTATACCTTATATAAATATATTTGTTTTGTGTGTGACATAGTATCATCTTTACACTTTAATCGTCTTTGACGAACATCGCAATGGGGTTCCAGTAGCTTGGGTGATTTCTTCACGCAATACTACATATGACATATGCAAATGGATGTCAACATTAATTGTGGCTAGAAAAAAAGAACAACCAAATTGGGATGTCAAGGCTTTCATCATAGATGATGCTGCAGCTGAAATTGAGGCATTAAGGTAATGTTTGTGTTCCTTTTAAAATAGAAAAAACACAATAAATTTTGTATATATTTTCTTATGTTGTAATGTTATTTCAGGAATTCGACCAACTCTAGAATATTATTATGTGTATGGCATGTCCATCGGGCATGGTTAAAGAACATTGGAAGTAAAGTGAAAGGAAGAGAAAATACAATTCATATTTTTCATGCTCTAGGAGAGATTATGCACTCGTGTCAAGATCATGAAGCTGTGCAAAAAGAAGTTGCAAGTTCATTTGTTGAGTTTAGTGAACACACAAAAAAATTGAAATATTTTAAAACCACTTGGTTAGCGAACAATAAAATATGTAAGTTTTTCTGTAGTTTGTTTTTATGATTAATATGCAATGCCATATTTGTAGTTATTACTTCATAACTAATAAATTTGTTTTTCCATATATGTGGGCAAAAGCTTATAGAATTTTTCCCAATTCTAATCAAGATACAAATAATGCAATTGAATCATATCATGGATATCTAAAACAAAGGTACTTGAAGGAGATCAACAACGCCTGCCATAGAAGGGTCGATTGGCTAATTTATATGTTGACAAAGGTTGAATTGTATTACAATCATATGCAACGTCTGAAAAAAGCTGGTTTTATACGACCTCAAAAAGTCGAGGAACAATTGAATGCATCCAAACACAGAGCAAAACAAATCCCAAATGAAGATTGTGTTGCTAATGAACAAAATCACAAGGAATATTGGGTTCGTAGCCAAAACAATGATACTCAAAATACTTGGTAGAAAGTTGTATATAAAGGGGCAAATCAACACTCATGTAATTGTAATTGGGCACTAAATGGAAATGTATGTAAACATGTATTAAAAGTTGAGATGCTAGTGACTAACACTATTTTGGGTGACAATAGATTAATAAATGCTTCTGGTTCTATTACTGAAAGGCCTAGAATTTTAGTTGATTTAAATGTAACAACTCTTTCGAGCCCAGAAAACCAAACAAAGTTTCCACCATGCTTTGATTCTCCTCCTAATATTAACTACCATAGTGAAACAAGTATTGTAAGAACATAGAGTGTGTTACCCGAGGATGATGAAATCAAATTTGTTATGTCATCAACTCATGAAGAATTGAGGGATTTTTTATCCATAAGACCCACAAATTTGGAGCAGGCATATGCATTGAACCATGTGGTTTCCAATGCTCGTCAAGAGTTCAATCAAATGTGTTTTGGTACTATAACTCCATCCAAGATCACTACCAAGAGACGACACAGTTTTCTGAGCCCAAACAATAAAAAAAGACAATATCGTTGTGAGAAACAATCGGGAAAATATCAACCACAATTTCAAAGGGTTGGACGGGTTCGTGCAAAGAAAAAAAGTATGGAAGATCAGTTGGAGAGATCTTCTCAAAGATACTCGATTGTGGAGCAACATTCTCCAACACACAACATTGGTATGGATGTTTGATATTATGTAATGGTTTACATGAAATACAATACATGGATATCTTGAATATCAACTAATAAATATTTTATTTTGAATTGTTGCAGTTGAGATATCTTCTCAAAGACAAAGGAACATGGTGCATGCATATGGTTTAGTGCAACCTTCTACTACACACAACATTGGTATGGAAATTTAATATTTTGTTTTGTTTTACATTAAATACGATATACAATTATCTTGAATCTCGACTAATAAATATCTTATTATTTGTTGCAGTTGATCTATACCAATAAATATTTCATTCCTTATTGTTGCAGTCGACGGATCCACATCTCGCCATTTTCAAAGTTGTCGACTTTGACTATTTAATGAGCATGTTGTGGAGGGTAACTCTTTGACTCAAAATAGAGGTAGCACACTGATTACCATAAATTTGCATAATTGTAGCACATTATACATGGGTATTTCACATGTAACAATGGTTGAATAACATTAAACACCTTTAAAATATGATGCAGGTACTTTTACTAATGATCCAAACCTACCAATCAGTGGTTGTTTCTTAACAAGAAGATGTGAGTTTACAGAACAATGAATAGTTGAAGCGATACATTGTTGTTATTTTTCACTTCCCCCATGTACAAAATGATCATTGAGCAATCATATGCTACTCACATATATTGTTATATACTTTTTTATTTAAGACTCAATGCAAACAATGTATATTATTTTGGAAACAAAATGATCATTGAGCAATCATATGCTACTCACATATATTGTTATATACTTTTTTATTTAAGACTCATTGCAAACAATGTATATTATTTTGGAAACTTAATTTGTTGTGAGACTCAATTAAAATTTGGATCATTTTCATATATTTCTTCCTTCTAAAATTAGACCTTTATTTAGTATTTGTATAATTTAGCATTGAAGAAACCTGTTTTCAATGATTTGTGATCATTTAGCTGCGGATGTGGCAAGAAGGCTTCAAGACCTTATTTGTAAAGTACTATTGTTTTAGAATATTACTGTATTTTCTTACTTACATTTATATTTATGCTATCCAATAATTATATATGACACTATTATCTAAGAATCATGAACTACATAAGAATCTAAGATTGCAATGACATCACTTAAAAGTTAATGTGCACTATATATATATATATATATATATATATATATATTATAATTACAATACGATAGGTTTTAATTTTATACATGTGTTGTGGTTTTATGTTATTAATTTTTTTATCTTTGGTTTTATCTTGTGGTCGGACTCAAGACACATGGTCTAGCCATGGCAGGTCCTCTTGGTTTTCACTCTAAGGAGTATTGGCTTAGTAACACGAAAGCGAACATGCACGCATATACGGAAGGCATAAATGCGCGCATTTACGGAAGGCATAAATGCGCGCATTTACAAAATCCAAAATGAGAGCTTCCGTATTTGCGCATTTACGAAAGCCAAATGCGCATATACGGAATCTCTCTTCTGAATATGCGCATTTTTCCTTCTATAAATGCGCATGTATGGAATGAATAATGCGCATATACGGAAGCTCGCTTCCGTATATGCGCATTTTGGATTCTGTAAATGCGCATATACGGAAGAGATCTTCCGTTTACGGAAGCGAACATGCGCATATATAGAAGAGTGCATATACCGAAGCCAAAAATGCGCATATGCGGAATCCAAAAGGCACATATACGGAAGCTCTCTTCCATATATGCGCATGTTCTTTTTCGTATATGCGCATATACAGAAACCAAAATGCGCATATACCGAAGCTCTCTTCCGTATATGCGCATGTTCGCTTTTGTATATGCGCATATACAAAAGCCTAAATGTGCATGTATGGAAGCTCTCTTCCGTATTGGCGCATTTTTGGATTCCGTAAATGCGCATATACGGAAGGCAGCTTTCGTATATGTGCATGTGCATATACGGAAGGCATAATGCCTCACTTCCGTAAATGCACATATACACCTCACTTCCGTATATGCGCATTTTGGATTCTGTATATGCACATTTACAGAAACCAAAAATGTGCATATACGGAAGAGAGCTTCCGTATATGCGCATTTTGGCTTCTGTAAATGTGCATATACGGAAATGTACATATACAGAAGCCAACACGCATATATGGAAGTTATCTTCCGTATATGTGCATTTTGGCTTCCGTATATGCGCATGTTAACTTCCGTATATGCGCATATATGGAAGCCAAAATGCGCATATACGGAAGCTCTCTTCCATATATGCACATGTTCTCTTTCGTATATGCGCATATACGAAAGCCAAAATGCGCATATACGGAAGCTCCCTTCTGTATATGCGCATGTTCGCTTTCATATATGCGCATATACAGAAGCCTAAATGCGCATATACAGAAACTCTCTTCCGTATTGGCACATTTTTGGATTCCGTAAGTGTGCATATGCAGAAGGCAGCTTTCGTATATGTGCATGCGCATATACGGAAGGCATAATGCCTCACTTCCGTAAATGCACATATACGAAAGGCATAATGCCTCACTTCCGTATATGCGCATTTTGGATTCCATAAATGCACATATACAGAAGGCAGAATGCGCATATACGAAAGAAAGCTTCCGTATATGCGCATTTAGGCTTCTATATATGTGTATTTTGGCTTCCGTATATGCGCATATACGGAAGAGAACATGCGCATATACGGAAGAGAGCTTCTGTATATGCGCATGCTGGCTTCCGTATATGCGCATTTACGGAAGCCAAAATGCGTATATACTGAAGCTCTCTTCCGTATATGCGCATGTTCTCTTCCGTGTATGTGCATATACTGAAGCTATCTTCTGTATATGCACATGTTCGCTTCCATATATGCGCATATACGGAAGCCAAAATGCACATATACGGAAGCTATCTTCCGTATATGCACATGTTTGCTTCCGTATATGCGCATGTTCGGTTCCTTAAAATGCGCATGTTCATATACGAAAGCTACCTTCCACAAGCTTCCATATATGCTCATTTACGAAAGCAAAAAATGCGCATTTATGGAATCTCTCTTTTGTATATGCGCATGCTGGCTTCCATATATGCACATTTACGGAAGCCAAAATGCACATATACGAAAGCTCTCTTTTGTATATGCGCATGTTCTCTTCCGTATATGCGCAAGCTGGCTTCCGTATATGCACATTTACGGAAGCCAAAATGCGCATATACGGAAGCTCTCTTCCGTATATGCACATGTTCTCTTCCGTATATGCACATATACAGAAGGAAGCATTCATATATGCGCATGCGCATGTTAAGGAAGCGAACATGCACATATACAGAAGCTCTCTTCCGTATATGTGCAATCTGTCTTCTGTATATGCGCATTTACGGAAGCAAAAAATGTGCATATACGGAAGAGAGCTTTTATAATCATGATTTGTATCTTGTCGATGTTAACAATCATACCCATGTCAAAGAAAACATATTTAAGAATTAGATTAATTGCTTATTGACATCAGAAAGACGCCTTTCCATAAGAACAATATCATTAGCATAAAGTAGGAAGATGATAACTATACCAGCTAAGATTGTACCGATACAACCTGCTTCTTCTAAACATTTTTCTAGCTTATCCATGTAAATGCCAAAAATGGTACGGGAGAGGGGGAAACCTTGTTTAACTCCAATATTACAATTTAAATATGTTGTCCACCCCTCATTATTCTTAAACTTGGTGATGATATTTTTGTATATAACATTATCGCGACAACTCTCAACTCAAAAGGAACCTTAAGCACCTCTAGCCTATTCCACGAGTTTTTTGTAGGGACTGTATCAAAAGCTTTTCTAAAATCCACAAAGCAACAAAATAGGTCAGACTTATTATTACGACATTCCTCTACAATGATCCTAAGTGTAATGAGATGATCCATGGTTGAATGATTCCTTTTAAAATTTGCTTGGCCTTTAGCCCGCTTACCTTCCATTTCTAGCCATTCATTGATATTATTTTCTAAGATAATACCTTTTATTTAGAAGCCTTTTATTTTAGATTTCCACTTAGACGTCTTTTATTTATGAATAATTATATTGAAAATTATATAAAACTAAACTAAATTTAAATACTAAATAAAAGTTTAATTAAATAAACCAAAAATGTAATCTAAATATACTTAAAAGTTGAAATAAATATCGTACTATTTGAAACTGTAAAATACTTAAATATATAATATTTAATGTTTGACAAATTCATAATTAATTATTTAATATTTAATAATTTTACAAATTCACGATTAATTAAAGTTTAATATTTAATATTTAAAAGTTTTACAAATTCACTATTAATATTTATTAAAGTTTAAGTTTAAATTAATATTTATTAAAGTTTAAGTTTAAAGTAAGTGTATTTGTAAAATTTTAAAGTTTATATAGTAAGTTATAAAATTTAAGTTTATGTTAAATTTGTAATTTAAAAATATTTAAAGTAAATATTTTATCATTAATTATATAAAAACTTAGAAGTTATATAAAATTAAATTTATTTTAAATATTAAATATAAAATCAATTTAATAAAATAAAAAATTTAAATTTAAATACATTCAATTTAAAAAAAAAATTATAACCATATATTTATAACCAAAAGCCAAAAGTTATTTAGCCCCACATTTATAAAAATGTATTAAATATCATAAAAATAAAAATAAAATTTAAACTTTAGAATTAATAACAAATTTTTTACTAAAATTTTCACATTTTTTTTATCAAATTAAAATAAAATAAAAAACAAAACAAATTCAAATTAACCTAAATTTTCATTAATTTCAATTTCACATAAATTTAAATATATTTATATATATGAAAAAAAATCATATAATTTCTTTCAAATGCCTTGTTATTTTAGTTAATTTATGCTAGCTCACTATGTTAAGTTGTTGGTTTCCTTTACAAAACAACTCAAGTTCAATAACCTTATAAATAACTTAACTTAAATAAAACACGAAAAAATATAATCTTATATTTAAATAAGATTATAAAATTTAAATCATATTTACAAACTCAATAAAATTTATAAAATTTATAAAAAAACAAACTTTAAAAAAAAAATTTAAATTAAAAATGGTTGTTTTATTTATTTATTAGTGGATGATTTCAACATAGGCTCCCAATCATCTGAACCTTCTGTTTTCTCTAAAAGCGACTCAAAGCACTCATACTGTCAAAGTCAACAAAAGGTACCCCACTGGTATTGGCGTTAAAATAGACTCAAATCGAGTTCTTCATTCCCATCAAAATAGACTCAATTGAGTTCTTCTATTAAAATAGACCAAGGCAAAAAAAAAATCAATAACTCTCTTATGCATAACTCTAAGGACAACTCTATCCCTAAATCTATCAGATCACTGATTCAAACAAAGTAAATATTTCCATTTGAAAAATGTAAACAGAATAAATATTCCAAATGCATAAGGGAATCGAGGAAACCAATTGCAAAATTATAGGGTACCCATTTTGTAAATATTTACGCCGTTTCAACTTAGTAACAATATTTATCTACTTAAGTTTCAAATTGAATATACACATTACTCACTACCTTGATACCATGAATTTCATGTCATTTTAACCATTGATTATTACATTTGACAATTAAACATGGAGAAAAATGATAAATGCCATTTAGGGCTTGGTATCTACTACTGACCAAAAATGAACCAATGAGAATCGTCGCCCACAAAGCAGACCCCAGAGAAAAACGCCTTACAACGTAATTAACTTATAAATTAAGAGAAATTAACTTACATAGTATATATAAATGAGAATGTAAAAAACTTAAGCATTAATTAGTTTTTTAAAATTAAATTATTACTATAATGTTTACATCTTTTTCAAAACAAAATATTAATTCAATTATACATAATTTTGATGTATACTTTGTCATGTTTTTGTTTTGAAATATTTATTTTTGGTTTCTTTTACTTATTTATCTTAAATTTCATTAGTAGAGAAAGAAGATGTGTGTTGATAGTAGTTTTGGAGTTTACCTATGGATTGCACATTGTATACTCAAAAGTATTGATTTTATTATTATTTAAAAGTAAGGAATCCAACATTGAGTTTCTTCTAGGACTAGAATCCTTGCATAAGGCTCATAAGTCATTTGCACTTAAGGATGTGATTTGCACTTATTTAATGTTGACTTAAAGGTGTGGTTTGCATTGATTTAATGTTAAACTGATTTTGTATATAGTAATTTTGAGAACACAATTATGATATTTTTTCCACCCCAGAATACAATTATGATATATTAAAAGCTTTTGTCATACATATGATAGTACAATAAAACTACTAAAAACAATACAAAATTTGAACTCCTTTATCATATTAATCTTATATAGCAGTCTTCACTCTCATTTAGTTTAATGAAAGAATTAATATGGAATTGATAATGAAAACATTTTAAAAATCAAACTCTATGTTGGGATGGTATTATTATTTCATACATCATAATCATAATACACACATGTATTTTTTAACTAATAAATTGCATTGAATTATATAAACTAGTCTATAATAAAAATTATTTATTTGATTTCTAGTTTATTTTCAAATCTGTCTCTAGATATATTTTGTAAAACTTCTATCTCATCATGTATTTTAGTTATTCTATCTATACATATTTTTATGTTACTTTCACCTCTAACAAAAAAAGTTTTCCTCACAAATTCTCTCACCTACATCAACCCTAACAAAAATAAGCTTTCCTCCACAATATGGATGCTTCACAATAGTTATGGATGCTCCACAATAGTTATTCTTTGTAGCTAAAGTTACATGTGAACTTCTTATATTGGCCAATTACATTCACAAATTTGAAAGCACATTAAACTCTCAACATTGCATCAAATTGTTAACAATAAATTGAAGCTATTAAACACATTGCATCATATATTGGATAGTTATTAGATTATAGAATTCTTTTAATTTTATTATATGTTATTAATATTATAGAATTTTATTTTCCACAATTTTATTAAATTGTAAACTTCATATGCAACTCTTTTAAATAGTATTATTCATAAGATGATAAGATGAAATGCACATGCAATTTTCAATGTGATAAAAGCACAAGTCCCTAATTCACCATTCTCTATTGAGAATAAATTTAGTGATAGTTCAAAAAGATAATATTCATTACAAAACTGGGAAACCCACATTTATACAAAACATTAATTAAAGCCTTTAACTTTTAGCCAGGTTACATAAACATGGTGCATTGTTTTAGACTTCAAAGTGGCAAACCTAGTGGGTTTAGTGGCAGCAATACTTGTCGAGCATATATGCTCGATGTATTATTTTCGAGACTTGAACCCATGTGCTTTCAAGTCTTTTGGTGTAATTTTCGTTCTTTTCACCATACCATAATCATTCTCCATTTTTGGCTTCTGCAAAAAGTTACAACATAGTCAATAAACATGAATATTGGTATATAATGAAAATATGGAGACAAAATGCATTGAAAAACTAGATATCCTAAAGAATATCAATTATATATAAATGCTATTATGAGACATGGTATATGGTATAGAACTTACCTCTACTAAATTTCCTTGAAATCAAGGA
This sequence comes from Pseudotsuga menziesii, assembly GCA_001517045.1. Taxonomy (NCBI): domain Eukaryota; kingdom Viridiplantae; phylum Streptophyta; class Pinopsida; order Pinales; family Pinaceae; genus Pseudotsuga; species Pseudotsuga menziesii. The sequence continues at coordinate 140,117 of LPNX010755043.1, forward strand.
GAACGTTGTAATGGTTGAAGAGAATGTGTTTTTTCATGGATTTCTGATAAAGGTGTCCCATGCTCACCATCTATTGTATGAAAAGGGCTTTGGGGAGATGTATATTCTTGATTCTAGATAGAGCATCATATATATATATATATATATATATGGAACTCAAACCAAATTAAATGTAAAAGTTAATAACTAAAAAAAAAATACAAATACATACTTTATCAGTTTCATTCACATTCTTCCCAAAACTAAAACCATGTTTTGAGGTTTCAAATGGTTGTAATGGCTTCAAAAACAAACCTGCACCATAAATAAGAATTGATGTATAAATAAATAAATAACTCTATATAATGAAAAATAACAAAAGAAAGTTTGAAAATTAGAAAATCAGTCTTCGTCTTATCATTATAAAAGTTCTAATATAAGAATTGATATGCTAATGTTGTTGTGATGTAGGTAAGTATGGAAACCAAACATACTTCCCCCAATAGCCCTTGAAATCTAGGTGAACGCCACAATGGTTCACGACTTGTTGTTCCTTGGGTTTCCAAGTTGTTGGATCTATATCTAGCAACCATATTGTATGGAGATCTCTCGAGAGGATTTTGTTGATTAGGCTATGCATATCAATAACAATGGGATATCAATATACAACTAATAATAACTATAAATATCATCTATCTTAACACTACAACAAAAACTGGATTTAGCATCGAATTTAGCGCCGTATTTTAGTGTAATTTTTTCTCAATTGTAGTGAACAATCTGGCGCTAAACCTGCCGTTATTATACATTTTCGTAAAACGCTGTCTATTGCATCTTTTTTTTCGTCCTTTTTAACATCCATTTTTGTGTCCATTTTTGCGCCCAATTTTTTGCATCTTTTGTTACGCCTTTATTTCCACCCAATTTTGCAACTTCTATTGCATCTTTTTTTGCGTCCTTTGTTACATCCTTGTTTGAACCCAGTTTCACGCTTAGTTTTGCATCCAATGTTGCGTCTTATTTTTCTCCTAATTTTTCATCGAGTCTTGCACCCAATTTTGCACCATGTTTTGCATAAAATTATGTGTCCAATTCTGCATCTAGGTTTTCATCCAATTTTTGGCCCAATGTTGCATCTAGTTTTGCATCCAATTTTACTTATAATGTTGCATCCCCATTTGCATCTAATTGTGTATCTTGTTTTACGTCTTTTTTTGTATCCATGTTTGTGCCTAATGTTTCATCTTGTTCTATGTCGTATTTTGCATCTAGGTTTGCACGTAGTTTTGCATCCCGGTTGATGTCTTTTTTTGCATCTATGTTTGAGCCCAATGTTGCACCCAGTGTTGCGCCTAGTGTTGTGCCTAGTTTTGCACCCATGTTTATATCTAATATTGCATCTAGTTTTGTGTCCAATGTTGCATCCCATCTTGCATTCAATATTACATTTAGTTTTACATCCAATGTTTTGTCCCATCTTGCATCTAATATTATGTCTCATTTTAAGTTTTTGTTTGCGCCAAGTGTTCCTTCCATTTTTGCACCTGGTGTTACGCCTAGTTTTATGTCCATCGATACACCATATTTTGTGCTCAATTTAATGTCCAATTTTACGTCTAGTTAGGAGTCCACTTTTGCATCCACTATTGCGTCTAGTTTTGGACCTAGTATTGCATCTAGTTTTGAGTCATTAATTGTGTCTAGTGTTGAGTCTCTTTTTGCATCCAATTTTGCGTTTAGTATGACATCCATTTTTGTGTCCATATTTGCGTCTGACATAAGGACAACTTTTGCATCCACTCTTGTGTTTAGTGTGACGTCCACTTTTACATCTTGTTTTGCATTTAGTGTTACGTCTAATATTGCATCCATCTTGCACTACTACATTTTTTACCTTTAGAAATACATTCCAATATCATTAGGGCATGGAGGAATCGAACCACCAACCTCCTGCTTGTAAAACAAGTGCTCTTCCATTGAGCTAGCACCCTTTAAGAATCGGGAAGAGGAGAAATATTAACACATAGATTTCATCATTTGTAATTCTAATAAAAAACAATAAGATCCAAAGACATTCATGCTTAAAATCCAATTTGTTTTTTCAACCACACTAATAAACACAAAAATCTACCATGCTCAAGGAACAAAATATCCTAAACAGTTACGCAATCTATTAAAGTGGTCTGCAAAAGAGTATTAGAGAACAACATAATGTATTCATGCATACCTAATAACCTAAACTTGATATGGACAAAGAATCAGGGATGTGTTTAAGAAATAGTTGTAGAAACCAATTGAGGATGTGTGTTGCTACATACATGTTGTTATTCATTGATGAGGTGATTTTGTTCAGCAATGGGATGGTAAGAAAAGAACTCATGAATGGTTACTAAAAGAAGATGTCTACTATGTGCAACATATATGATATAATGATTATTTTAACAATTAACACCAACAAAGTTGATTTATATTATGTGCATTATTTATAATCTAAAAATTAGTAAGATGTCAATAGGAAAAATGATCATATTGGTTTCCACAATTGATAAGACCACAAGGAGGTAGATGAAGTTCAGGGGTTTCTCATCTTACTAACGATTGTTCCATCAAGAGATTCTGAAGGGGAATTCCATCACTTCATCAACATAGCTTCATGAATCCTGCGAATTTCAGGAGCAAGGGCGGAGAGGGGGGCGCATCCACGCGACATAGCTTCATGAATCCATTTAATAATAGCTAACAAAGAAAATGTGAAATAAGAACTAACAAAAACAACACAAAAAGAAAAAGAGAATAATGGGATTCAGAGTAAAAATTAGTGAAGAGACATGGAGAAGGAATGAATAAAGGAAACTTTACATTGAAAAGAACAATTGTTTGCTTGAACTATTCAAAATTTCAGAAGGGGTTTATCAACAAACAATCTCAAATTGAAATTTATCTCAGGCACGTTAATGAACAATTCATGAGTTCCACACTGTGTGATGATGAAGACTAATTTGATTTATGGGGTTCTAAATACCAACAGTTTTAATAGTGGACAATTCAATTTCTTTCCCATTGGAATTAGATGTGCCAATTTAAATTCAAATACCATTGTATAAAATTGAACCTTAGAGAACGAAGGGAGGTGGGGGTTTTGGAGATAGTTCAATTTTTCACTTAATATTAAATAATACAACATTCGACTTTACATTTGGGGATCACATGGGGTTTAGATAGGGGAGGACTAATCTAGGTCAAAATGAGAGAATTTTATTGTGCAAGTTCATCATCTTGCAGAACTACAAAAATCTAAAATAGAAAAGTTGTGGGGATGAAAGGACACAAGAAGAAAACCTCCAAAATTGCAAGGTCGTAGACACAACAAAGTGGTCAACACAATTTGAGACCTGTCACACTAAGTTTCCAAAACCAATGTTCCATAAGTGAACATAATTTTGCAAGAATTAGAATACCTGAAACACAGCTGAAAAAATCAGAGTTCCACAACAATACAAAGGCCACGAGACCACATAGTGGAATATATAAAAGAATCACAACAGTATTTGAATAAAGAATCAATAGGTCATGGACTTTAAAAATACAAGTTCTATGTGTTTTGAGATTCTAACTCAACAACAAAATTGTTGTGTGTGCATGTATGGATGTACGTAAGTGTATGAGTTAGGAGAAAACTTAAAAGCCTTGAAAGTAATGGTCTTACATATTATAAGCGTATCTTACAAAATTTATTTGTATTAAGCCATGCGAATATGCATGTGTTCTTTATTCTATGCATTTAATCTAATTCTAGATCTGTAGGCAAAGAAATACAACAAACTATCCGACATCCGTAAGAAACATCCAACATCCTCTAGACGCACTTTGTATGAGCATGAGTGTTGTAAAAGAAAGGGATCAAAAGTCTGTGCAACTCCAGACAGATGATCGTAACATGCCCATTAGAAGGAAACTCATGAACCCCTAACATGGGTAGACATGACAAGAACACTAATAATCTAAATAGAAGTAACAGTAAAATATCTATGACATACCATTGATATTTAACATCTTTTTTGTACTTCTCCCAAATGCTTTGTTGTGACTCACTCTTAGGGATGACCTCCACAGCAGTCAATATTTCCCCTTCCACTTCCTTCCTTGTAAGAACAAGCTTCTACACTTTCGACAGCTCTGAAAAATTGACATCAATTTGTTAGATAACACAATATCAAACAAGTCAAAACAAATTCTATTAAACATTATCATCAGTTGGAAATTTTAGGAAAACGTATTCTTGGATAACCATCTGAGTAGTAAAAATGAAAAATATCAAAGTAAAATGTAGTTGTGCTATGCAAACAAAAGGCATGCTCTTCAACAAATAATTCCCCAGCTTAGTATAAATAGTAACTGTTATCTAGGGGTCCAACATGCCACCTTAAGGCCCAACTTGTTAATGATTAACAGGCTATCATCCTAACAACTGACATCAGAAACAATATAATAGCATTTGAATTGCTTTCTTTCCACCTAACCTTGAAAGTTAAATATGTGATCCCGGGTAGTGAACGTTTATCCCATGTAGTGTTGTACTTCTTAAAATCAACAAGGTTCACTGTTTTAACTTACCATTCAGTGCTCAAATAACTACACTAAATTTGTTTTAATGGAGTGGTACTAATATTCACATAATCACTTGAGAATAGATGGAAGCATTATAAACGTTTACCCAACAACAAAGCAAGTAAACAACAAAAAAGAGGTAAATTTCACTATATTTTCATCATTTTAATATTGTAGAGCAGAGAAAGAAAAACATACGAATGAATAGATCGTGGCAATAAATGCATGGAATTTATCTTAAAAGTAGGAAAAGTGTTGCTAGAAAACCATTAATACAACAAGTCTCGAACTACTATAGTAATTTGGACAACCAACAGAGAAGGGAGCTTAATGTCAGAGTTACAAGTTGTTTGTAAGCCGTTTTCAAGCATTTTGCAGCAAACAAACTTTGAGGAGTAGGGTGGCTAGCCAAGACCAATAATATTCGATTGTAGACATCCAAATAGTGTTGGAATTGTCCATTGGAAGTTTCCTTTGGGTCATTAGTTGAAAATGTATGTATTGTAAGTGGATCCCTCCACATCTATTTAAGATTGTATTGTAGTATAAAAATGAAAACTTATTCAACCTCTCACCAAAATATCTAGATACATCCAACAGACTAAATAGTGCTACAAACTAAAGATAAACTTAGGGAATATTTCTTAAATCTGCCAAAAAGTACATATAACTCCATCATACCTACCATCTACAAAATCTGTACCTACTACAACTTCAAAATCAACCACTATCTATAGAATAGAGACAACACATTCACATCCCAGCTATAATAGATCATACCTTAGTCATGGCCTGTTAGGAGAGGGTATACACATTCACAAATAAGGTTTATAAACCCCAGAGGAATGATGCCCAAGTTAACAGTCCAAGAGCAGCCAAGAGAAATGAACACGGTCTACTTTATCAGCAGCAAAATGGAATTAACATGCATTCTTCATGTGCTAACAAATGGAATTCAATTCAAAGGAAATTGTGAAATTATTAGTGAGTCCAATATGACTACAACAATAATCCAGTTCAAATGATGGAGAAAACCCATTTCTTAGCTAGATGCAAGGTCCTTGATGGACTTGGAGTAATGTTGGTGGTAGCAATTTGAATGAAGACTGAGCCAAATCTATGTTGGATTTATTGCTTGAATGTATATTTAATGGGGAGATATAGTTAAGCCACAACCAAATCCTGTGATTATGTATTACAATACATAGTATGTGATGTAATTGACCAGGAAACAAAGCATTGTAAACAGAACCGAACCCTTCCATACATACTACCCACTTATGCACAAGGAGACTTTGACCTCAGCTTTGACAAATTGAATGTCCCATTGCAGAGAGTGCATTGGAATTGGTGATTAGCATTGGTTTTGACTTTCAACAGCTCGAAACCTGACCTAAAGCAGGGAACCAATCTAGAAAAGAATCATTGGAATCAACTCTAAAAACAGAGAACCCTGCATTATTCTAAGAGTAGAGACCAAATTTCAATTCTGCAGAAAAGCCATGTTGGTGAGACCTGAGGGCTATAAGTCCCATATTTACAGATCATGTCTACATTGTTGTTAGTGCTGCAAGACTTTCCCATGAAGAAAAAAACATAAAATATGATTCCATGTCTGTTTGAGTTCCAGGTGATTGTGAACATTTATCACATACCGAATCATCCAACTAAAAGAAATAGAACAGTACCCCCCTTGTTTGGAATTTTACTTTTACTTTCATCAAACCCTTCCACTTCTCCAGAGAAAACCCATCTCTATTGAAGCAATGATCTCTCCTAGACATCTACATCAGCAATTAGGTGTCTGCTATCCAAAAATAGCATTGGGGATAGACTGAATTTTATCAAAAACACGTCTTATCAAAACGCATCTTATAATCTCTTTACCGAGATTTTGTAAAGATTGCTTCTAATTTTGGGACACAAAACTTGGTATCTTAGATTCTCAAGTAACCAGAATTTGTTTTTTCTTTGGAGATTCTGGGGTATGCATTGGCTTGTTCCTAGTGAGAGTTCAATTTCACGATTTGTGGTTAAAGTGACGAGAGAAATTTTTACTATTCAAACCGCGCAAATATGCTATGCAACTACAGCGTGAATAAATATATGATAGTTGAGCCACACTCCTAGCTCAAACGAGAAAATGCCCACCATCAGAGGTGTACCTTGGGCAGTCTTGGTATTTGCCTGACAACAGTATTCCTTACTTTAAGCCTCAAGTGCTTTAGAGCATCCATACTTTACTCTATTCACCAAAATTTAAAACTGGTCTTTCCTTGAGCTGCAAATCCCTACGTGAAATGGCATTTAACACATCTTCCAAACAATCTCAATGCATATTTGCAAGACAATTAAGCATCACTCTACACATTTATAATGTCATTTAATTACTAAGGCATTATTTCTGGTTGAATGAAAGATTAGCTACTTTTCCACATAGAAGAGAAAAAATCGAATCTAGGCATATTAAATACCACTCACGTGACAACAAAATGGGAATATCCACTGCAAGAAGAGGCTTTCAAAATGCAAGTTCATTAATTCAAATATCTAAAAGCAGGCATACACAAACAGAGATACATAGTCATGCGAATAGACTCAGGGCCCTGCAAGAGAGACAACGCCGATAAAATCGCTTGCTCTGCGTTTGCACATTTATCTTTTGACCTTCACAGAAGTCACAGACCACCCATCCTTTCCCCTTGCAAGGATCACAGAGGATGCCATCACCTGTTACTTCCTAGAATGTAACTCATGATTCATAAAATAGTTAAAAATCAATAAACTTATATGCATTCTAAATACCAATCAAGAAACAAATTCAAGTATATACTATAGTTACATCCAAAGCTCACAAGTACAGTAAACAACACAAGCGTGTGTGTGTATATATAAGAAACACGTTCAAGTGTATACTATAGTTACATCAAAAGCTCACAAGTACAACAAACAACACAAGCATGTCTGTATATATATGAATGAAATAAGTGCATGGGCTACAGAAAATACTGGAGAGGGTATACGAAGGACAATATTTAAAATTACAGTCCATCATAATCAACTAGGGCATACTAATTGGTATCACCATTAACTGATACATATCCTTCATTGCAGGCAGCTATGGCAAAATAAGTTTATATCCTCTATTGCATTATTAAGACACCTACTAATTTTTTCATGGAGTAGAAACAGAGAAAAGTGCTTATATATACTTACTTGTTGGGATTGAAGTGAAGATTCCCTGCAGGTAATTCTCTCTGTAAAAGCAGGCCTGGAGTTGGACCACGAAAAAGGTGGAGGTAAGATGTTTCTGATTGGATTTGCAGAGATCTTTGTACTTGCTGTTATTATTTTTCTATAGTATGTGTTTGTAGATTCTAGGATTTGAAGATTGTTGCTGTTTAGATAGGTTTCCAGCTTTATCACTACCTAGGTATTTTCAGGATTATTCTTTGAGTGCAGAATATGAACAGTTACAATGAGAGCCAGGCACTTTTCAGGATCTATCTAAATTTTTATAATCAATTTTCTGTGTAGCTACCCTTCCCTTGTAGAAAGCTTACTACCAGAGATACATGATTACTAATTTAGAATATTAAGGCCACAACCTTATATGCCATCATTGTAAAGGAAGTCATGATCATTTTGATTGGCTTCTGTGGATGGTCTCATCTTCCCGGAGAACTAGTGTAGAGAGAGGTATTTTGAAGGTGGTTCTGAGCATTGCCAAGATTACTGCTAGTTATGTAGGATGCATCGATTTGTCAAGTGAAATTGAAGTGAAATGATTGTGAGATGTCAATTGACTGATACATTTTTAGATCTTTTCAAAATGATCCAGAACTTTGAAATAAGAGATGAGCCATCAATTGATGTTTGATGGTTTCTCAATTTAGTTGTGTATCTCATCTAACACTTGCAATTTTTTTTTTCTGTTAACAGATGCTTTTGACATTTCTACTTTGTTGTAATAACACAAAAGAAACAACCAAAGGGAAGGGTTCGGTGGACCGTTTCAGAAACCCTTACCCTCATCAATGCAAAACAAGTTGAGAAGAATTTGCCATCCCCAGGTGGTTTCATGAAACAGACTAAATCAGCCATTGAGAAATGGAAATGCACTTCTGCTCAATGTCATTCAAATGGTCTCAATCACACTGCCACTCAGTGTTGTGACAGGTGAGATCATATTCAGCCGGACTACAAAACAATTAGGCATTATGAACAAAGTATTGTTTCTAAACATGAGAGCTACTGGAAGATGACGACAAAAGAGCGCATAGATAAGAAATTACAAGCAAATTTCACAAAGGAAATATTTGATGCCATGGAAAAGCACTTTGGACAGAATCGAACTATTCATCCTGGAGACATGGTTATTGACACGTCGGCGTCTAATTATGGAGCATTTGAACATAATGTTGCTTCAGAAAATACCCCACTGCATAAGAATATAAAGCTTGAGACACCACTCGAGAATCAAGGGGATGCTTCGATTGATAGAGACAACCATTTTACAGGGAGAAAGCGGAAAGTAGGATCCATGACATCAGGGATAAAATCAACTTTGGTTGAAAACAATAAGAAAATCATTTCTAATCTTAAGCTGACTGAGCAGGGGCATCTAAAATGGCATGATAAGTATTGTAGTATGTTTGAACAACGAATGGAGATAGATGAAAAGTATTTGAAAGATCATATCCTGAGTGTACAAAGGATGATATATATTGAGGAGGAGAAGGTTAAAGCACAACAGGAATTAATCACAGCGTTGAATAACATTGGTCAAGCAATGTTTAAGATCTGTGAGACACTTGGCAAAAAAGTTTGATCGTTTTATTTCCTGTTTTCTCTTCTTTTGGTGCTTTCATTTCAGTGAATAATGTCCATCTGTACTTTCTAAGTTTTTAACAGTGACATTCACTTTCTCTAGTTGGGATCAGGAGTTAAATTTGACGGGCACTCCTACCCATCAACAAAAAAAAATTGACTGTTTTCTTTTTAAAACTACCCTTCATATAACTTTTGATAATTTTTTTACCCTTCTATTCAAATTTATTCCTAAGCAACCAAAAAGAGATTTACAGTTTAAGGAATAAACCTTTGCGGACATTGCTCATTTGCCATATCCTCTAGATATTAAAAAAAAAACAATATTACATATATTAATATAAATAAATAAACATCATGATATTGGAGTGGGAGGAGTGCCTTATGTCAAAAGACTAATATGAAATTATTTTTTACTCATCATAAAGAAATTAGGGTGCATTGAAATCAAGTAGTGGACTGAGAAGAACATTTTGAAAGACACACAGAGCACTGAGAGGGGGTGAATCACTGACCTGGATTATTCAATTTTTATACCACTTTTCATTCTGTTAAATAAATTTCTTAATCTTTCAAACACCAAC
>LPNX010755043.1:150320-210117 GCA_001517045.1 Pseudotsuga menziesii
AATTTCAAGCTACAACCTGAGAGAACAATGATCTTTCCCTGCAACACCCTACCACCCTAAGCATGAAAGATTTATAATAGAATGTTATACCTATGTTCACAATATTGTCTTCAATGGAGTACTTACAACTTGTTTTGGACTTTTGAATGTCTACGGTCTTCCCTTCCTCTGTTCTGGAGACCTCCAACTTTTTTAGACTACTGATTATCTTCACAAACACTTACTCTGTTTTGTGAACTTTGATCTTCTTTTAATTTTGGTCTTAATTTGAAACCTGTTGGATTCTTCAACCTTCAATTAATAGCCTGAACCTATTGTAGTTGACCTTCAGAAACCTCAGATCTTCTCCTCAAAAAAGAATTTTTAAAATGCTTTCAAACATCAGTATTTATACCAGAAGATTCAACAAGGATTTGGTACCTAGGTCGACTAAAGGGCGTTTAAACTTCCGCATTTTTAGGAGTACTATTATAAACTTTAGCTTAGTTTATTCTCGAGTTGGGAAATTTGACCAAATCTGTTACACTATGATCCTTCTTCAACAAGCTTTCACGGTTTTAAACATTTTGATTTCTAGATAATTTGGGCTTCATCGAGATCAAACCATTTTCTCTACCTTACTTCTGGTCAAAGGTAATTTTAACAGGACAATTGTTATCTACCGGAACAAAAGCAATGATGATAGTATGGGATTGTTTTTATTTATATTAAAAATAGTTTAACACAATGGACTGGTTAAGCATATCAAATGTCTGCTATGGCTTACAATGCTTTAAAAGATATAACTATTCAATGTACCAAAACCACTCACTATGCTTTAAAAGATATAATTGTTCAATGTACCAAAACCACTCACTAAATATTGGGTGATCTTCAACACCTAGCATAAATTCAGAGACACAAAACAAAGTCATGTAACAGCTTGGAGTTTAAATCAATTAAAATTATATTAATTTATCAGGATATGGGAAGCGCAAACAGACCCAATACGTGCATTGTTAGATCGTAAAAATGGAACATTGAATTTAATAAGGCAGCGTCGATGTACAATGGAAAGATGCCGGGCTCATTTTAAACGGACCAGAGTCGATCTACTCATTCTCAATCAACAAATTTATCTCTCAAACTTAAACTAAACTATCCAGTATGACCTATGCAACAATCGAACCCAGAGGAGCCAAAATTTTAAGCCAAAGAAAATAAAAAACCATAAATATCCAAAAGTTTAAGCTTGATGTAGGAAAAAATACCTACAAGAAACAAGAATTCGTCCATGCAACCCAAGAAAAACAAGTCGGCGAATTGAATTAATGGCTGAAAAATGACCGAAGCTGAATAATCTGCAACTGTACAAATTTTGGTGTAATTTACATTCAGTTAGCTCGACTCGCTCCCATCTGATATGCTCTGCTTAGTCTCTCACATAGAGCAGTACAAGATTGTATTCAATATGCGGCTCCCAAGTATGCTAAGGTTGAAGAAAGTAATCTAGACATGTCGCGGCTTAAAACCTGGGTGTGATAAACTATCTGTATAACATGTATTAACATCGATTCCTCCCTCCATGCCTCTAGGCTCCTCGCAAGGCAGCCGTATGCAAATATAAATATAGCAAGCAGCGCCCCGTTGAACCTCAAAGCAAATAATGATGTAATACCGCAAATCTCTTATAAAACTTTTCACATTCAACCAAAAACTTGTGTGTTACAATGTAACGCCTTCAAATATGATCCCAGACCCTCCAACTTCCAACTTGGATCACTCGACTCTCGAACCTGGACTCTCACGAAAAGAGCCAGGGTTTCGAACCCTACTCAAATCGTAAATTGGAATCTCAGGAAAAGAGGCAGGGTTTCGAACCCTACTCAAATCGTAAATGGCAGAAAACTTGAGGAAGTTATGCAATTTGTAAGGATAAAAAATTGAAATGGTTTGCAATTTTGCCATATGGTCCATCATCCAAGTCTCGACTCCCACGTCTCCAACTTTTGATTATTTTTAGTGACTGGAGCCTGGGATTTCAATGCTCCATTAATTGGATGTGACTGACAAACTACTTAGAGTCTCCAGCCGGCCCCAACTTGTAGCTGCAGGCTGCAGCCCGCAGGCATAATACTAAATCTAATAGACTATTACATATCAATAGATACGGGAAATTTTTGGCTATGCCCGTCCATTTGACGCCTTACAAAATAAAATAGACTTTGTTGCAGACGCGGGAATTTCACATTTTTGACGGTGAAAAAACCCAAATGCGTCCATACGGGCCTCAATTTTAACCACTGGTTGGGATGGAAAATTCTAGTTACGAAATCATACTATCTTGAGAAATTGTATGAAATCATGCCAAACTCAGTAATGTTTTATTGATTTTTTTGGTTGGTGGGGGCTATAGTACATATGGTCTGACTTGATTTGATGTTCTTAGTAATCCATCCAGAATTATAAATTTCTAAAATTTAGTGAAAGGACAATAGTGATGAGTGTCATTTGAACCATGATCTCTTAGTGAACTCTATCTTGAAACTGGTCAGTCCAAACCAATTGAGCTAACTCAATGTGCTAGGATATCAGAATTATATAAAAGAACTAATTTTCATAAAATGCACTAGAGAAATAGTCTTGGCATCTGTATCTGCAAGATTATGGATAGTGCCTTTTTAGAGAATGTCAATCAATTTCTTTGTCCAACTGATATTTTTGAAAATCGTTGAAACATGTCTGCCAATTGGTCAATATATATAGTTTGTATTCATTTAGGGATATCTAATGTGCTTAATAAAATCTTAGTATCCAGCCAAATCAATTTCTATCAATTACGATTCCATTAACAAGGTATTTTGAAAATATAGAATAGAGATGCATTTGCAACTTGTTGCAAATCAATTCGCTTGCACTATGATTCTCGAAATCATCAAAATATGTTATCATCACTAACTATGTTGTACAACGTAATGAAAACTAATAAGACATGCCCAATGATATTGATTACCCGTTGATATGCACTCGATCAGAATGCAGAAAGCTTGGAATTACAAAATAAAATCGCTGATAGAACTAGTAACTAATTATGACCCTATTGAGAAGAGAATCAATCTAATGACTGAAATGTATGAGAGTGTATCACATCAGGAAGCTCTATTGAGGAAGGAGGCTTAGTTATTAAACAAAAATACTCTTCATTCTATGATTTCAAGAATAGATAAAGATTTTGCAAAGAAATATAAGAGCAAGAAGGAACTAATGGATTAAGATATCAAGAAATCGTTGACAGATGCAATTGTTGCTAACTTGAAAGTAAATTCAATCATTGAGTCTCAAAATTTTGAATTACATCACGAGTGAGATAACTTGTTGGAGATCAAGGTGAAAGTGACAATACCCACACAATGCTACCTTAGTAGCATCCAAACAGAAACTGACATGTGGACTAATGTAGTATCCCTTCATTAGACTGCTGACATGTAATGGATTTTACTATTGTTATGTTGAGGCCTTTTTTGGTTTAGAACTTTCGTCAAATAGTTTGGCAACAGTTCCCACCACTGAAATGTCCCTATCCAAACCTGGGCTGATTTTATGCTTAATTTGCTGCTGATCTGTTTGAAGATAGAGTTGGGTATTTATTTGCAAGTTTCAGCGCTCAAATTTCAATATAATGGTTATCCACAGAAAAATAGAACACAAATATAAGATATTTTGCATTAACATCAAGAGAAAATATGTCAAGTATTTCTTATTTGGATAACATGAAAATACACTAGCAAGTAATAGCAATCTATTCACATCAAATCAAATCTGAATATCACTGTTTCCCTGACCTGTAGGTTGTATTTAGCTTACAGAATTTTTTTTGCTAGTGAATAGCTCTCCAAAGTCACCACTGAACTATGTGGTGATGTGGGCAGTGCAAACAGTCCTCCCACAAGCATAACATAGCGATGAATAGCAGCTGCCTTCTCTCTAGAAGATGGTTTTCCCCTTTTCATTCTCCAAATCGCCCTCCCAAGCGCCCTCTTTCACAATAGCCCCACATTTCCTACCAAGTGTAGCGCCTTCATTTATGACAGTATACTCAACAAAGGTAAAGTAAATCGACCCTTTTTCATCACGGCTGTAGGTGGTCACGAGATATATGAAACTGAAAATGTTTGCGTCCTTCTAGGCAGCTGCCTTCTCTCTAGAAGATTGTTTTCCGTTTTTCTTTCTCCAAATCGCCCTCCCAAGGAAAGCAGCCTCTTTCACAACAACAACCCCATATTTCCTACCAAATGTAGCGCCTTCATTTATGACAGTATACTCAGCAAAGGTAAAGTAAATTGACCCTTTTTCATCAGAGCTGTAGGTGCTCACGAGATATATGAAGCTGAAAATGCCCATGTTTAAGTGCACCCTCCACAAAATCACCAATAACTTTGAGAATCTTTCGTAAGTATGCAAGTATGCATGTTTCATTTCCACTGCAATGAAATACAATGAAAGATCTGATCGATCTTGCCTCTCACAATCACCCTATCCCTCTCACAATCAGTTAGGGTGAGGGTTTCCATCCAAAGAGCCAAAAGTCATGAATCATGCGAGAATGAACTCCAATTTCTCTTTTATCCCCTTTTCACGTTTCTCGCCCAATAATTAATCAAAAAGTGACTTTATAATTTTTTCTTCAATATTTCCTCAAAATTCACTTTAATAATTTATTCTTTTTACTCCATAAAGTGATTTATTTGCTTTAAAGCATTTCCGAGAAATGGAAGTCACTTTTCATCATCCCAACATTTAAATCTTTCCATCCCAATTCCAACCAGCTATTACACTAAGGCGCTCTCTTAGATAATTTAGATAAAATAACAACCTTAGAGACTTTAATTAAATTATGTTAAATATTACTCCAAATTAAGGGAGTGGTCAAATTGCATTGAAATAAAAAACTGGTAGGGCAAGAGTGATCCTCTAAACTCCTCTTAACGCTATGAGCTCACTAGTAACATCAAATTACCCCAACAGTCATCTCCACTTGCAGAGCAATAGAACCCAAAACTGGGGACATTACGTCACACAACACCCATCATTAGGGGATTCGAATAAAACTTTGATAGATAGTGAACCTGATTCTTCTTTTATCAAGCCATATTTGTGCCTTTCACTCTTAGTTCAGGAGATAAAACATATTGATAATACCACTCATAATGGCACCTCCCTTAAGCTGATTAAAAATATATCCAAGCATAATTAGAAATCCACAAAATGCATCCATCAACTACTTATTTGTACAAGGAAACCTAAAAATATTCCCTAAAAACATGAACATAATGTGGGAAACCTAAAAATATTCCCTCCTCCTAACTATCAAGTGTTGATTAAAGATGACTAAAAGAGGATAAAATCGGCCTAATCATAACCTAAGTGGTGCACCCTACTTGAGATAACATGGATATAAAGCATGCATAAAAAGAAACTCAGCTCATTCCATCAACAAGTGCACCCTCCTTTTGCTTCTGAAATAAAGATAAAGCATGCCAAAAACAAGACTATCAACAACTCGGTCTTTTTGAATGGATAAAGATGAGTTCGAGTGGAAAAGATGCTCCCAAACTAGTGCACCCTTTATGATTGGATAAAGAGGAGTTTCCTTGGACAAACACAATACCAAAAATATCTTCCATGTAGAGTGCTCTTTTTACTAGATAAATATGATTTTAGAAAGCCAAGAATAACTCCAAGTAGTGCACTTTTCTTCACTAGCTAGTGCATATGGTCAACAAATACCTCAAAATCGAACAATATGTGATCAACAACCACCTGAAAATAGGACAATATGGGACACTCCGCCCATCATCAGGGATTCAAATAAATCTTTGATAGATAGAACCAACTCTCGAGTGATCCTATAGAGGAAATAAATAGGGGACAAGTAGGTTAACCGTTTTGAAAAAAATACTAACATTGATTAAAATTATTATTTAATAGGAGAAAAGACGAAATGCTTAAAATATCAAAGCTTAGTTTGAATTCCCTAATGATGAGTGGACCATGGAGTGTCCATTAGAAATGTCAAGAAGTTTTAAAATTCAACGGAGTTTAACCCCATAAATTTTCTACAATGTGACTATTGTGGAAACCTCCATACACAAATTCCAAACCTTGATCATAGTGTTTGTACAACTAAAATCCCATCAGAAATTCTATATAGATGGATAATCATTTAGAGTTGCGACAAGCCCTAATTAAGTGCATCAAAAAGATAAATGAATAAATTCACAAATAAGTTCTATTAATGCATTGAACTAAACCCTGATATTTATCTTTCCAAAAAAATATTAAATCTCTTCAAATAACCTAATAGATTACCTTCATATCTTCATCTTATATTATATATAGTAAGTTTTCTAGCTGCAGATGTAGCCCCTCCAACGAAGAAGCTAGAATTTTGGAACACACCCTCTTTTTATGCACCCACAACAAGAAAACTGAGCATGTTAGAAAATAACATGATTGAAAACATAGATCCTACTAGGTATGATTCAAAAGCTAAGACTACATTTATCAATGCCATTAAAAAAATAAAGAAGACCTTATGCTGAAAATTAAAACACCATCATGGAATTGTTGATTAATCTATTTGATGTTGAAATACCTTTCCAACATATATCTTTTTGACATGCTCATTACAAATATCCAGTGTGAGTCTACACTCGCTTTGGTGGTGTCAATCAACTATCCACTTTGATGGTATACGAGTTTACTATTTCGGGGAATAACCTCATAATGATCCCTGTCTTTCTGCAGTACAAATGAGAATTAAATGAATTTCAAGTGTTCATAACCTATTTCTTGCATCTGCAGAGCCAAGCTACCTAGCATTGCGTAGATCAACTCAGTTTGTGGGTGTGTTCGATCTCCTACAAGAAATGGATGCACTCTGGTATTGACCTCAATCCAGTTGTACCATGGCTTCTTTTCACAATTTTATCTTTCATCATTGTTCTTACCTTGTCTACATCTTCCCACCTACTTGCAATAACATAGATGTTTGACAGCAGGATGTTATTTCCAACACATTGAGGGTCGAGCTTAAAAACCAGTTCAACTGCAATTTTTCCTATTTCAATGTTGGAATACACTCTACAAGAACCGATCAAAGCAACATCTGGTTCAAATGGCATCTTTCTTATCACATCAAGTGCCTTATCAAGGTGCCCAACATGACCAAGTAGATACATCATGCAGGAATAATGCTCGGCCTGTGGGGTAATGTAATGATGGTGTCTCATAAAATCAAAGTAATGCAAACCTTCATCAACTAGGCTTGTGTGGCTGCAAGCAACAAGAACCCCAACAAAATTAATATGATTTTGCTTCATACCAACCTGCTGCATTTTTTGAAATACCTCTATCGCATCCCTGCCTCTCCCAAACCTACCATAGTCTACAGTCATATTTCTCCAAGAAACTATATCTCGTTCACGCATTTTATCAAAAAACTGGTGTACATACTCCATATTCCCACATTTAGTATACTTGTCAACAATGGAATTTCCTACAACAATTTTAGATTCAAATCCTCTTCTCAAAATGTGGGCGTGGATTTGATTGCCATATGCCAATGAGGTCATCCCAGTGCAAGCATCTAGAACACTAAAAAGGTGGCTTGGTTTGGTTTCAATCCCATTGGTTGCATTTGTCTAAAGATTTTAAACGCCTGTTACACAAACCTATGCTTTACATAACTGGGTATCATTGCATTCCCTAATAGGGAAATTTGGTTCATGCATTCTGTAACATCTTTTGGGCACTCTGTAAATCATTGGTTGCATTTGTCTAAAGATATTAAATGCCAGTTACGAAAACCAATGCCTCACATAACTGAATATCATTGCATTCCCTGATAGTGACATTTGGTTCATGCTTTCTGTAACATCTTTTGGGCACTCTATAAATCTCCGCATTTTGCATACATAGCAATAATCCCACAACAAATAGATAAATTATATCAAATATAGTTTTAAAGCAGTAGAAATGCACCTGTTTCCCCTATTTCAAGCTCGCACATGCCCGTAGAATGTTGACAATGGTAAACTGATTTATCCTTTTTCCCTCTTCCATCATCAAGCAAAAGAGTACCCAATCTTTTCCGCCATAACAATGTTGTGCATATCCTTCTATCATAGAAGTCCATGAAACCAAATTGTGCGCATGCATTTTGTCAAACATTTGATGTGCATCCTCAATACAACCAAACTTGGCATACATACTAACAAGCTTAGCAGCCAAACAAACATCAGGTTAGAACCCAATTCTTATCATGTGACCATGGACGCGTTTTCCTTCTGCCAATGCTCTCGCCTCGATGAAAATCTCTAAAATCCTGCAATAAGTAATGGAGTCTTCTACAAAGCATCGTTGGTTGAGAAGATTCAAAATGTGCAATGCCTTCTCCCATCTCCATGGAATTTTTGGTGTCATGGAGTTTTCAAAGGGTTTTCCTTAAACAACAATGATGATGGATTATGAATATTAATATTTTTGGTTGCTACTGGTATCAATGGTTTTGAAGTTGTATCCGTAAATGGAATTGTTTGGCGTTAATACCAAAGTTTATAAAGTTTATATTTTAAAGTATGTTCTTCATTAAGAAGCACACATTATTTACATTGCATGTGGAGGTGGTGACCACCTTTGTTGCTTTATTTGTGGATATTCAAGTAGGTCAAGCCTTACACCCTTGATTTAAACCAACTTTCTAGGCTTGTCTTGGAAGCGCAAGCTTTTGGAGGTTGTGTTTGCCACATTGGATTAAAAGGGGTCCCTCTTCTAGGGACTTGTCAGAAATATATTTCCCACTTTAACGCCATTTTTTACTTACATTTAAGTTTATTACATAAATCTTATATTTTTCATGTTTTATATATAGCTAAACTAAAATCTATAACATATATTAAGTTTTAACTTATATTGAATTACGTTTTTTCATAGTCCAACATAGAGATGGTTACATGTAATATTTATAAACATGTGCGGCACCACTATGTAAGATTACTTTAATCCTGAGAGTGTAATATGATTAATTAATAAAGATCAAGTGGTAATGCTTTACGTTGAAGTAATGTTTTTTTTATTTACATTAAAAACAATATTCTTTATAAGTTTTAGCTATGTTAAATGTAATTGTTTAGGGTTAATGTTGAAGAGATCTAAATGTTTTTATTATTTTTACTATATTATTGGAGTGGAGTGTTTAAGAAAGAATTTTGAGTTGTTTTATATTGATTAGTTTTTTTTAATATAAGGAAAAAGGAAAATAAGTCATTGTAAGTGTAAAAAAGGAAAATAAGTCATTGTAAGTGTAAGTTATTTTATTGTTGCTAAAATTGTTAAATATATGGTGAGTTATGTGAAAATATTTTTTTTGAATTAGAAGGAAAAAAAACTCATAGTAAAGGGTTAGTTAATTTATCCTTATTAATGTTCTTGAACATGTGGTTATTTATGTGATAATAATTGTAAAAAAAATTAAATACAGGTAAAACATTTGTAAAACTTGGGAAATGAATGTTTGGATATCCTAAATACTAAAGATGGAAGGGTCTATACATGTCATGAGATAGTAAGGGTCATGGCTATCCCTAGATACTAAGTGTCACATCCATACAACCTACCCAATCCTTTCTTCAACTTGAGTGTCTTTCAAGTTTGTCTTGACTCTTGAGGTCATGTGACACTGGCCTACATCAGCCACAACCAAAGAGAAACCCACAATCCCTACATAAGTAATTTTCCAAGTGAGTAATGTAGAAACTTCAAATGGAAAAATTGGATTTTAAAGAAAAAAAACATTTCATCACCCTTTAACTATAGGTTTCTCAAATCTTAACCGTATGAATTTTCATCATTAGGGATTCTATGAAATATAATATTAAAAAATAGCATAAGTGAATGAATATATTTCAATCCTTAACAAATCCAAACTTCTAAGAAATCCATGAGAAATGATGCCAAAGAGTTTCAATAATTTTCATTCCTCCGCCTAGTTTTGCACCTAGACAACCTAACATAAGGAGAATATAAATCTAACTAATTTGGGGTGCTAAAGTGGACACAATAAATGTAATTGATTTGATGATAATGGCATTCACAATGATGTGATTATATGATGATGATGACAATGTTTTTGTTGATGACTACAATGACAATGATGAAAATGATGACGATGATGATGAGATGAATGATGATATAGATAATGATGATTAAGTCTATGGAAATGACGATGAAGTTGACAATAATGATATAAACCACCTAGTTTTGCACCTATACAACGTAGCATAAGGAGAATATAAATGTAATTGATTTGGGATGCTAAAGTGGACACAATAAATGTAATTGATTTGATGATAATGACATTCACAATTATGTGATTATATGATAATGATGATGACAATGTTGTTGTTGATGATGACAATGAAAATGATGATGATGATGATGATGAGATGAATGATGATGAAAACTATGGAAATGATGATGAAGTTGACAATGATGTGATTATACGGTGATGACGATGATGATAGTAATGATGAAAATGACAATGAGAATAATAGGAGAAATGATGATGATGATGATGATGATGATCCTTATAAGAAAGTGCTGGTAGAGGTAAATAAACCTAGTTTCATTACAAGCTCCAAGATTAAAATGTGCTCAATCATAGTTATAAGTTATGCATGCTTAAAATTGTAACCGTATCCCACTTGTTATGCATGCTTTAAATGGTAAACATATCTGGCATATGCTTTAAATGATGACGATGATGAACTAGATGACAATGATAGTGATGGTGTTTTTGATGATGACGATGATGGAAATGATCATCATCATCATCTTCGTCGTCATATTTGTCATTGTCACCATGATTATCACAATAGTCATCTTCATCGGCATAATTATCAATCATGTCATCATCATCACCATTGTCATTGACATCATCATCAATGTGATTATTGACATTTTCATCAGTTATTCATCATTACCATTGGCATAAGAAATAACATCTACCCAAAATATGTGATTAGTGGAAAAGGGTCATGGAGGACACATACACTTTATGCATGCCAAATAACAACTTATTTTTTAAGATGATCAACATCATCATTATCATTGTATTCATCATCATTGTCATTGTCATCATCGCCATCATCATCATTCATTTCATTGCCATCATAATCATTGTCAATGTCGTCATTGTCATTATCCTCATCATCCTCATTGTCATCGTTCTCCTCATTATCAACAACATTATCATCATCACCGTAGCCATCCTCAATATCATAATCATTATCCTCATTGTTATCTTCAACATCTGGGTGTAAAACGGGATGCAAAAGTGGATAAAAACGTGGATGCAAAAAAGGATGCACCAAAAGTAGGCGCAAAAGTGGGCGCATAATGGGGTGCACCAAAAATGGATGCAAAAGGTGATGCAAAAGTGGATGCAAAAAATGATGCAATCGTGGAAGCAAAACATATTGAAAAAAG
The DNA here is from genome assembly GCA_001517045.1 of Pseudotsuga menziesii. NCBI lineage: Eukaryota > Viridiplantae > Streptophyta > Pinopsida > Pinales > Pinaceae > Pseudotsuga > Pseudotsuga menziesii. Next base: position 161,847 of record LPNX010755043.1, read on the forward strand.
TGACGCAAAAGTGGATACAACCATGGATGTAAAATTGGATGCGAAAGTGGATGCAACAAAAGTAGATGCAAAAGTAGTCGTAACACCCAACTCAAAACCCGATGCAAAAGTGGATGCAAAAATGGATGCATAAAGAGATGCAATAACTGATGTAAAATTGGATGCAAAAAAAGATGCAAACGTGGATGCAAAAGTTGAAGCAAAAGTGGGTGTAAAAGTAGGCACAAAAATGGGTGGGAATTGGAACACGACAAAAGTGGATGCAATAGTAGATGCAAAAAAAGACGTAAACATGGATGCAAAATGGGATGAAAATGTGGGTGCAAAAGTGGACGAAAAAATGGATGCAAAAATGGCTAAAACAAAATGAGATCCAAAACTAGACTCAAAACAGGATGTAAAATTTGCTGCAAAACTTGGCGCACGAAGGGATGCAAAAAAAGAAGTAGGAGTGGATGTAAAAAAGGATGCAAAAGTGGATGAAAACAAGGGCGTAAAATTTGAAGCAAACATGGACATAAAAGGGGGCGCAACAAGAGTAGATGTACAAACTAGGCGCAAAATTAGGTGCAAAACTAGGCTCAAAACCTGTCGCAAAACCTGATGTAAAACCTGGCGCATAACCAGGTGCGAAACCCGGTGCAGATTACGTCACAATTTGCACCAGATTTAGAAAAAGGACGCAAAAACGCCTAAAATAGCACCAACCCATGAAATTGCGCCATTTTGTCCAAAAAATGAAGAAAAATACACTGAAAGATGGTCTAGATGCAAAAGGAGACACTAAATCCAGTTTTTGTTGTAGTGTAAAATGTACTCAAAGTAAATGCATGCAAAAAATAGAAAATATTGAACTGTGTACTCATTGTTGATACTAGTTTCCCCAGAGTTTATGCTAAGACTATGCCCATTTAGCTCTTCTTTTTCTATGCCATTAAAAATCCCTTATGCCATTAAAAATCCCTACTGTTCCTTTTTGCTGGAAAGCAATTTCTATGCGCTTTGCTGTGTCTTTACGCCTACGAGGTAGGCTTTGCTCCCAACGATGCATTTTTTTCACTAATTTTATGTCTTGAGGCATCATTTAGTTCATCAATCGTAGCAACTGACTGCAGACCAAAAAATCAATAAATTTAGTAATAAATTCATGTTATCAAAACACGCACAAAAAAAAATGCCAATAAATACTTATAGCATAAAGAATTTCTTCACTAACAAATCTTGTATATGCCTACTTGTGTGCACGGCACAACCTTGCATCTACATTGTATTGGAATTTTTGGTTCTGTCTTTGGATCTTACTAGGTGATTTTGATGTGCGTTTAGCATTTTCATTTCTTTGTCTCCCTCTTGGCTGTTGGGGAATCAGAGGGAGATTATGTATGACAATCCAATGGTGATTAAGGCCACATAATTTTGATCGAGTAAAGGTGCCGACACAATCACCAATTAAACAGTAAAAAACATGTTTAGTGCCTTTCATAACTACATCCCATTCGGGTTTATTTTCTTCCATTTTCTCAATTCCCTGTAAATGAATATGTAAATAACTATAATGTTAGAAATCACTTCAAATTATCATAACAAATAAACAAATACATATTTATCAATTACTTGAAAACAAAAAAGAAAGATAAGCAAATCTACCAATAGTGTTCAGTTATGTTTAAATCTCTATGAAGTATAAACTAGTAAAACATGTTTAATTTCATTCTTTTATTATATATATATAAACATATGATGACAAGTATGGAGTGGAATGCCTGGTATCTACCACCGATTCCATCAAAGAAAGCATGCTTGAAAGCAATTGCACACTAAACAAAGACATAGATGAGGCTTTAGACGATACAGAGGTAATGACACAATATTTAGAAAAACCATCTAAACTGCAATTTTCTGTAACAAAAGAAGATGCTAGTGTTAATGGTGAAGTTGAATATTGTCATGGAAAATTAGATGTGAGATCTTCTAAGGTGGAACTTGAGCCATGATTGAAACAAGCAAAATGGAGGTTATTTCTGATGAAGAACTTGATTCAATGGTTCAATCCAGACTTAGGATGTGTTGGTCAGGATTCATTGTATGGTTCCTAGTCTTCAAATGTGTTGGTCTTTTACAAGGACAAGGAAGTAGTTAATTCAGGGTTAACACAAGATTCAGAAGATGGTGATGCTTCACTCAACATTGCCCACGATGAAATTTCATTTAGTCTTATAGTCCCGACTTCTAATTCATCTATGAAATAAACCGAATCATATTCGGTAGCATCTGAAACAAGCGTGATGGATGGACTTGCATAATCTATGGAAGAACAATCTAATCTTTAGTTAGAACCACTGTTTAAAAAACAAACAGATGAGCAAGAGAGTGATGGCATGCTTGTTGAGGATGGCATGTTTGATGATGTGGATGGAAACAATTTGGAAATCAATAACACTATAGAAATTGGTCGACAAGAAAGAGTTAGTTTAGATATTGAGGTCTTATGGAAGCAAGCAATTGATTTAGGTAGAGTCCTATTGCTGGATGAAAATGTTTTGGATCCCGACATTGTTCATGAAAAAGCCATCATGTTTAAAAAAAGTTCTCCTCCAGGGCCATATTTTAAGCCTAATATTTCACCCAAAAAGGTTGGTAAACAAGGGAAAATAAAAACATATGAAGGTGAGCGACGCAAGCCAACTCAAAGCAATACTAATGATGGAAGAGAGAAACTGCCATTTTCTTATGATGATGCTCCAAGGGGTAAGTTTCCTTTAGATGAACTTGCAAGGCTCTTAGCTCCTTGATACAAATTTACATGCTAGATCCTAATTCAAGGCTGAGGTTTTAAATAGAGGCCTCTCTCCCTCTATCTCTCTCTCTATCTCTGTCTGCTTTTTGCAAATTGTTGTTTTTACATTTATTCATTTAACTGAGGTGTCCACAATTTGGGGTTGGTCTTATGTTTTTTTCTGGCCTCCTTGCAACATGAGATTGTTTTGGAATTTATGTTGAATATGCGTTTACTCCCATTGACACATGTTGGGACAAGATGTATATATGCAACCTTCAAAGAATAGTCATGGGACAAAATTGATTATGAACTATGCCAAATACAATTCATTAGTGTTGCGAGTAGTATTTGTACAACTATTCTTGACATTATGTAGGGATTTCTGTATATTCATTTTTATTAGGTGTACCATGTAAAAGTTAATTTCATGAATAACAGCTTGATCTAGAAATTGACCCACGTCTTCTCATACTCTCCACCTGGTCATTTAAGTCAATAATGCCAAAAGTCAATCATTATATCTAAGTCAATCAAATTTGATGGCTGAAATTTTCGAAATTGAAACAATTTTTATGAACAATTTTAACTTGTATTTTGTTGTATTTATCAAACATTCGCAAAAAAAAACTAACAGTTCTAGTTGTCTTTTATCTGATCTTACTAGTTTCTACTCCACCCACCTACAAATATAGTATATATATTAACAACAATTTGACACAAAAATATAACTTCCATTTAACAGTTAAAAAAATAATATTTTTCAGATCAAACTACTATTAAACAACACAAAGCTCGGACTTTTATTCACAAAATTTGACCATTTTAAAATTTTAATATTTAATCTTAACCAATCAGGACTACTCTGAACTGCTCAATGTATATAGACCAATATTCCTTCTGAAATGGTGAATGTGTTCTGAAAAAGAAAACCACTAAATTTCCTTGAACGTTCAGGTCTTGGTGGCTGTTGTTCACAAGAGAAGACTCAGTTGTCCATCTGATCCAAGGATGTTACATGAATTGCTAGATTCATATCCTTATAATTACCATATGGAGAAGTCAATCCTTAAAAATACCCAACCTGATCGTCAGTTGCTCTTCCACGCAAATCAATTCAAGTGCTTCCAAGAGTATAACACAAAATTCCACCAAAACTAGACTGCATATTGCATAATATTGTTAAAGGACATTTGATTTCCATTCAGTTACAAAATATGACACTAACTTCATGGCACACATTATATATATATATATATATATGTCTTTGAAACGATAGGTTCTTAGACAAAGCTACCATTGTTGATCAGAATGAAGATGGAAGCCCCTGGAAGCTGTGCGCAGTGACATAGGTAGAACAAGTGAAGCTTGTCATACAAGTCATCTCGATTTTTGCTTGCACCATCGTCATGAACTGCATACTTGCACAGCTGCAAACTTTTTCTATTCAACAGGGAAGCACCATGGACAACAGACTTGGAAGCAGCAGTTTTCACGTATCACTAGCCTCGCTTCAAGCAATTCCATATATAATGCTGGTAATCCTTGTACCCTTGTATGATACCGTCCATTTCTCGGCTTTAGAGAATTGGCATTGGATTATTCATCTCCACATTTTCAATGGTCACTGCAGCTCTGGTGGAGGCTAAGAGGAAACAAGTTGCCCAGGACAGTGGACTCATGGAAAATTCAGATAATCTGGTGTCTCTTCCCTGACCATATTCTGGATCGCGCTGCAATTCTTGGTATTCATCTTATCAGAAATGTTTACAGCAGTGGGAATGATCGAATTTTTCTACAGTCAATCACCTGAAGGGATGCAATCCTTGCTGACTGCTCTTACATATTGTTTGTATTCATTCGAATTCTATCTCAGTGGCATTCTGGTCTCAATAGTTGACAAGGTTACAAGTTCTGGATCACATGGAGGCTGGCTTTCAGATAATAACCTTAACAAAGATCACCTCGATCTCTTCTACTGGATGCTGGCAGCTCTCAGTTTCAACAATTTCCTGAACTACATCTTCTGGTCGAGATGGTATAAGTACAATCCCCCGTTTAGTCATTCTCAAGGGTGAGAGCTATCGTATTCTCCAAAACGTTGGGTCACTTATCAACTTTTTTCCGAAACGTCAGCAACGTAGAGGACAAATCCTCTGATCCACTATCTAAAATCGTTTCGATTGGTGATAACCAATTAAAGGTATTCAAACATTTCTATTAAATTGAGTTATATTAATTTATTTGTTTTGCTATCTTGACATTATTAAATTGAGGTATATTAAATTATTTGTTTTACTATCTAGACATTATATCATTACTCATTTTGTTTTTTACTCTCGACTCATATTTTATTTTCATTTTTCCTTTGTTTACAGAATAAAAACACAAGCAGACCATCTCTTTTTTATTTTTCCATAGCCTGGAAAACTTATCCTAAATTGACATAATAATCTTGTTTATAGAATCCTAAATACTAATATAATTTTCTAACACATCAAGCGACTGCTAACTTTTGATTTTGTTGTTCTCTCGTTCATCGGTTATGATTTTCGTTAATAAATCATGGACAGTAGGCTTTTGCTATCTTTTCATTTTGTGAAGTTAGTTTATGATCAGTAGGGAAAACCATTTTCAGATTTCTGTTTCATATTCTATCAATTTTTAACAATATATTGGAATTTTTATCGAATTATTTGAAAAGTGTAATTGGAAATATTACCATGTAGTACATGGTTTCCAGCTTCAATTCATACAGTCCATACAATTCATCATGGAGATTGGAAAATTATTTGTACTTCATTGATCGAACTACCCCTTCAGTAATTATAATTAATCATCATTACTCTTCGTGCAGATATATGTGAGTCTTACGTTGTATGCAACGACACTCATTATGCAAATGCCAGTATGTTTGAGAGAAACCTGAAAACAGTCATGAATAGGCTTGTACAAAGCGTCCCAAACCAAGTTTAACACTACTGTTTATGGCCAAAGTCCGGCCCGAATATATGGCCTCCTCCAATGCAGGGGAGGCATTACAGTTGCCCAGTGCTACAATTGTTCAATAGAAGCAACGAGTTCTACTTCGATTGGAATACCAAAATGTGGGAATGTTATTGGTGTTGCAGTTTGGATGGATGTTTACTTCTTACGTTATGAAAACTCTAGTTTATATCGGACAACTGGACCCTGAACTACAAGGTGGTGAACCTTATCAAATGTATACTTACAATGTACGTAATTTGTCTAGCCCTGATGCCTTTCTCCATGCTCTTGAAGGTTTATTGACCAATTTGTCGGTTGAAGCCACAACTGGATCTAGAGGAACTGGATATGCTTCATATGCCTATGGAACAACTCAAGACTCATTGTCTCGAACGATTTACGGTATGGTCCAGTGCTGGAGAGATATATCTAGTGTCGACTACACAACATGTCTGTTATATGTAATCATTTTTCTTTTCACTTATGCCATTGGAGTGGAAGCAGGTACGAAAGAACTGACTGAAGGAAGTACTGAGTGGAATAAAAAATGCATAGTTCGTTATGAAATCTATATTTTCTTGAATTCGCCTTCATCTGCGGAAGGGCCAGTTAATGCTGCTTAGCAGAAGCAAATCACACCATCGAGTTATATTAAGAAGATCAACCACTCAGAGAAGGTTTCAAACAAAATACCCTTAATTTTAGGTGTTGCTGCCGGTTCGCTTCTCCTGGTATTCGTGTGCCTGTTTTCAATAGGTAGAAGAAGATTGAACGCTCGAAGGGGACACGAAGCTATGGATGGTAGGACGGTCAAGTAGCCCTTGGCCTATAACAAATTAACACCTTGCAGTTTCGGCAATAAATTGTTTCTTGACTAACAAACACCCATATAAATGGGAGAGTCTGATTATATATGCACATCAAGCTCAAAGCTAGAAGTGAATATGATTAGACGCCCATATTCAATGAATGATATAGATTTAATACATTAACGTAGTGTATCCACACATTGATGCTTTTATTTTTATGAAGTAATGGCGTCGATGGATCGGTTCAGCACACACAGATTTGATGGATCACTTCCACCTTTTGACACATGTTGCTCCATTACAATAGCAATATTACAATACAATAGACATGCAGGCCAGAACACCATGCTCTTCTAAGAGGCATTCACAAGTGTTATTCGAAAGAGGGCATTCAATTTTGCCACTATATTTTCTAACTTAGTTGAGTTTTTTGGTTGTACAGTTTCTAGAGAAATGGAAGAAGCAACAATGATATCTGAGAATCAGCCAATGATCTTTAAGATGGAAACATTGGTGACTGCTACTGAAAATTTTCACAATGATAACAAGCTTGGAGAGGGAGGATTTGGCCCTGTATACAAGGTAACTGGTGCCAAGAAAGAGTCCACTGGTTTTTAGAATATTCTTAAATCACAGCGCTCAGTAAACTGCTGATCTAACCACAACCTTGATCGTTGTATGTTGCTAGCTTATATTTTTTATTTTATTTTGTTAAGATACGCAATTAGGCTTTATTCTTGAGATAATTTCTCTTTTCCCTCAGGGAACTACTCAAGCTGGAAAATAAATAGCCGTGAAGAAGCTGTCCTTAAATTCTATGCAAGGAAAGAAAGAATTTATGAATGAATTTAAGCTTGTTGCCAAAATTCAGCATTGGAATCTTGTGAACCTACTCGGCTGTTGCGGAGAGAGACCAGAAAGGTTGCTTGTCATGGTTATGTTATGGTTATGTATCTGGGATCGGAAACCAGTAAAGCATTGGCAATAGGAAAACTTTTCTGGTCACTTATCAACCTCTTTCCGAAATGTCGGGGACCTAGAGGACAAGTCCTCCGATCCACTATCGAAAATTGTTCCGATTGGTGATAACTACTTAAAAAAATTTAAACCCGTAAAATCTCTAATTAAACTTATACTCATTTTATAATTATACGTAAGCTTACTTTTTATAAATTTAAGTTTAATAAAAAGTCAAATTACTATTTAGAATTGTAGTATTTATTGTGATTATTTTAAGGAGTTTATTATTTTCATTTAGCTAATAAGTTTTTTATTACATTGAAATTATCAAAATAAAAGAAAATAGTTCATCATAAGTTACTTTCAATAGTTTTCAACATACTCACTAATAGTTCATCATAAGTTGCTTTAAATATTTTGAATAGTTTTAAACATACTCAATATATATATAAACCTGATAAAAGTTACTTTTGAATGGTTTTAAACATACTACAATAGAAGAAACTGTTATTAACTCTAAGAATTTGACTAATAATAGATATGTTAATGTCCTACTAATCAGATACAAGAATGAAATGACTTATAATGGTGTCTGTTTTACAGTCTGCATGCAAGTATTTCCTCATAGAAACTACAATCGCTCTATATATCTCATTCGTCATCAATGTGGCTATTACTTCTTTGACCGAGGTTGTCTGTTCTTCCACAAGCTTATCTCTAGAGAATTTAAAAAATTGTGTGGACATGGACCTGAATAAATCAAGGCAACTACCACATCCAATCATGATAGCTTTATTTTTTACTGTTGTACTTAAAACCCTAGCTTTAGCTTTAATTTTTAATGTTGTATTTAAAACCCTAGAATTTATGTTAGTAGATCAAGATGATTGAGTCACTCAGTTCCTAGTGTTTGAATTAAGAGACAATAAAATTAAACAAAGCTGTAATTCTTTTACTAAAATTCTAAACAGTTTATAGTATTGAACTTTTAAACCGTTTGTGGATTATGTCAGTTTCATAATCTTTGATACTTACATATCTTTTAATTTGTGAATTCTGGCAGTTTCATGATCTTTGATATATTACATATCTTTTAATTGTCTAAGTCGAAACTATGATAACCTATTAGAGATTTTTTCTAATTGTTTTGAAATTAAAAATAAAATTTTAACAAGATTAAGATAGATTTACGAATGTTAATTTGAATAATTCCTTTTGTTTTTTAAAGATGGGATTGACATTCCTTTAAATTCACCATACTCTGCAAAAAAAACCTCGCTGGTTTCTCTTCAAAATGTGCTGGGGAGCTGGAGCGCAATACTTTATGGAGTTGCCCTATTGGCATCTGGGCAGAGCTCAGCCATGACAGGAACATATGCTGGGCAATTTATCATGGAGGTTCATTATTAACTGATATTTCTACCAAGAAGAGAAAAGAATATGATTTTTTGTTGATCTCATTTCCATAACATTTTTTTTAATGATGTTATCTAACTGTGGTGCGTCGTTGCCGTTGCAGGGATTTCTTAATTTGAAAATGAAAGCATGGCTCCGTAATTTTATGACACGGTCCGTTGCCATCATTCCCAGTTCGGTAGTTGCTATCATCTATGGTTCATCTGGTGCTAGGAAACTGATTATTATTTTCTCAATATGATCTTAATGTCGACTTTATGTTGCATCTTTTTTGTTTAAATATTTAGGTCTCTTAGAAGTTTTGGGCGCTATAGCTCGAAGCTCGAGAGAAATCTAAAGCTTAACAGAACTGTTTTTCTATCATTAAATTATAACAATGTCAGAAATGTAAGCATTGTAGTAGATCTACCATTGTAATACATCTCAATGTTAATAGATCTCAAATGCAGATCATATTGTAATAAATCTTCAATGTGTTTTGCAGGACGCATCATGGATTTCCTGGTCTCAACCATTCGACTGCGCACACAGCTGCCATACCTAATCTAGAAGCTTCAGTATCATTTCCAGGAGAAGAATTTGATGACAATGAAGAAAAAGGAGGAGCTCATGATTTTATTGAAAAGAATGAAGACCCAGCTCACACAGAAATGAAAATGCAGCCACAGTCTAACTGGCCAGCGAAGAGAGAATTACCTCATACAAGTGTGTCTGAACTTTCTTCCAAATAGCCCTCTCAAATCAATCCATAAACGCTGCCGGATTGACCCTGCCTAGAGTTCTTCACTGCTTTGCTTCAACCTGAGGCTTCTCGAGCACCCTGCTCTGCATTTTTTTTTCTCTTCTCACTTCTCAGGCGCATTTCAGAGATGGTTGGCAAATTAGATGAATAGGGATGACAAAATGAGTTGGTGAGAGCGTTAATTCAATAAAATTAGATTTGGCGGATCCTGGAAATCTATGGTAAATCCGGCGGCATGTCCTTGTCAAATGTGCTGGAGGCCGTCAGGAGTTGACGTGGTACTTGTAATAATCAACAGTGGTTTCCAAAAGATTGGCACATGGCTTTCGGCGATTGTTTCCCGTAGACTGTCGTATGCCATGAGCATGAAACTGTGAGATATGGTTTCGGGCACCATTTATGTCCATACCTCCACGACGATTTCGAGCATTATGCATGTCCATAACTCCATACCTTGTATGCTGGATGGGAATGGACCATATAACCATACTGACAGCCTCTTTAAGAGGCTGCCGCGGGGCAGATAGCTCTCGCCCAAATAATCTATGAGTACTATTTTCATAATGAGTACTTTACTTACAACATTGATATAATTAACTATGGGTTTTCACTCACCATTTACAGTTTGACAAATAAGCATCATTAAACCAATGCCACCTCAACTATTATAGATGATGTCATCCTGTAGAATGTGATTGGTTTTTTTTAAGTGGATTTTGATAGTACATTTTTGTTTTGAGGCCCATTTTTTACCTCAAAATTCCCCTAGTGGTTTATGAGGGATGTATAGTATGTCCCTGGGCTGAAGAAGAACCTTGTTTCTACTTCCATGATTGAGGACATGTGCTTTGGTGTATATTTCCTTGATGAGAAATTTCACATCTTTCTCAAGGCAGCAGATCCATCTGATTCGTGTGCAATTGGAGTCAGATGCAGGAAACTGTACAACCTTCTTTTCTAGCCACATCATGCATTATCACACACTCAAGGTAGTAGTAAGTTGTGTGAGTTATGGCACAGGAAGATGGCCCATCTTCACCATCCGACTTTGAGGATGCTGAGAGAGATTATGACAAGTATGCCGGAGTTCATCATAGAGTCGAGTGGTGTTTGTAGAGGGTGTGCTTTGGGAAAATACACCTAGACTGTTTTATGAAGCAGTGAGTCCAGCTCAAAGGGAGTGCTTCAGTTGATTCATTCAGATTGATGTGGTCCCATGTCATCTACCTTTTTGACAGGATACGAGTATTATGTCACATTCATTGATGACTTTTCCAGGGAGACCTAGATCTATTTCATTAGAAGCAAGAGATTAGAGGGACTCTTGCTTTGGTTCCAAGAGTTCAAAGCTCTTGTGGAGAACCAGACAGGAAAGAAGATCAAGGTAGTTCGGTCAGACAATGGGAGTGAGTATACTTCCTATGCATTCGATGAGTATTGTCGACAGGAGGGGATCAAGAGGCAGTTGATAGTTCCTTACACTCCACAGCAGAATGGAGTGGCTGAAAGGAAGAACCGTTCGATAATGGGTGCAACTAGAGCCATGTTGCATGATCAGAGTCTTCCTTTCTTTCTATGGGAAGATGCATGTAGTATTGTTGTTTATGTTCTGAATAGGAGTCTGCACCGTGCATTGGGGTGAAAAACACCTGAGGATATGTTTACAAGGAAAGTGCCTGAGATAGGTCACTTTCGGATTTTTTGTTGCATTACATACTCACATGTCCCTTCTAAGAAGAGGACAAAGTTAGAGGCTACAGGTGAGCAAGGTATCTTTGTTGGTTATGATGAGACTTCGAAGGCCTTTTGTATATACCTTCCTACACAAAGGAAAGTTGTTGTGAGAAGGGAGGTGAAGTTTGAGGAGGAGAAAGCTTTCATGAGGTCTCTAGATTCTGATATGGAAGAGCAGCAGAGTACTCCACAGGTGACAGTTCAGAGTTTAGCGAGTCAGAGTACAGGGTCACCAATTTTATGTGTGATTAGGTCATAGGTTACAGGTTCATCGATTTCAGGGGCTCAGTCCACAGGGACTTCTGGTACAAGGACAAGTTCACGGATCACAGGTTCATAGGTTATACCTTCAAGTGATTCGGGTTCTATTGGTACAGGTTCAGGTTCACCAGGGACAGGTTTTCAGGTTGTTGGACTTCTTCAGGGAGACAGGTGTCTGATGAGGAGGTGGAAGAGAGTCTGAGACAGGATGCTTCCTCCAGGAATAAAAATCCAAGTTGGCTTAAGGATTTGATGAAAGAAGCAAAGGAGTCTATTGGATCACCTAGGAGGGAGGTTAGAGAGAGCAAGGCACCTGAGATATTTTTCAGCTAAATGGCACAGGTGACTAGCTTACGTGACACCATTCCTGCCACTTATGAGGAGGCTTTCACACACCAGATTTGGAGAGATGCCATGATGGAAGAGTACAATTCCATCATGAAGAATGGGGTGTGGGAAGTAGTTCTAAGACCGGAGGGGAAGTCGGTTGTGACTTCCAAGAGGCTTTACAAGATAAAGCATGTTGTAGATGGCATCCTTGAGAAGTTCAAAGCTTGTTTTGTTCCACGTGGGTTCTCACAGGTAGAGGGAGTTCACTATGATGAGACCTTTGCATCAGTGGCAAGATTTTCTTCGATCAGAGCAGTGATCTCCGTCGTGGCAAAGATGGGTTGGAAGATCCATCAGATGGATGTGAAGACCTCTTTTCTTAACGATTTTCTACAGGAGGAGGCGTATCCGGAGCAGCCACAGGGATTTGAGGTGTATGAGAGAGATTCTCATGTTTGCAGGCTTAAAAAGGACTTGTATGGTCTGAAGCAAGGCCCTCGAGCTTGGTATTCCATGATCGATTCCTACTTGCTTTCGATTGAGTTTCAAAAGAGTGAGGTGGATCCCAACCTATACTACATTGTGGTTGGTAGTGTTCCGCTCATACCTCTAATGTATGTTGATGACTTGTTCATTACTAACGGAGAGCACCTGATTGATGCCTGCAAGAAGGATCTTTCTTCAGAGTTCGAGATGACTGACCTTGGGCTGATGCATTATTATTTGGGGATGGAGGTTTGGCAGGAGGATGGACATGTTTTCCTGGGTCAAGAAAAATATGCTACATATGTTCTAAAGAGATTTCAAATGACTGATTGCAAACCCATGTCTACACCCATGATCACCAATTGGGTGAAGCTTCATGCTTCTGAGGGAGAGTTGGTGGATCCTACTCTATATCGTCGACTTATTGATTCATTGATGTATCTGGTCAACACCAGACCAGATCTGAGTTTTGCAGTGAACACTCTTAGTCAGTTCATGGTGGAGCCTAGGAGAGTGCATTGGACTGCTGCAAAACACGTATTGAGATATTTTTCAGGTACAACTAATTATGGTTTGGATTATAAGAGATCTGATGGAGTAGGATTGGTTGGCTTTGCAATTTCAGATTGGGCAGGTAGTGTTTCGGACCGGAAGAGCACTTCTAGTTGTTGCTTCAGCTTGGGTTCGGCAGTTGTGTCATGGCTCAGCAGGAAGCAAAAGTCTGTGGCATTGAGTTATGTTGAGGCTTAGTATATGGTAGCCAGTCAAGCTAGTTGTGAGGCTTTGTGGCTTCGCAAGCTAATGGTGGACTATACATTGTGATAATCAGAGTTGCATCAAGCTCTCTGAGAATCCAGTATTTCATGACAGGTCGAAGCATGTAGAGATCGGGTATCATTTTATCAAAGACTATGTTCACAGAGGGGTTGTTTAGTTGCAGTATGTTTCTATAGATGACCAGGTGGCTGACATTCTCACGAAGGCTTTGGGTAGAGGGAAGCATGTCTACTTCATAGATAAGTTGGGAGTGGTGAAAAACATCCTCCTCGGTAAGAGGGAGTGTTGAAAAGTTACCTAGGAAGTGTTTGTCCACCTAGACTTGCCTTGGGGTGGACAAGGACACTTAAGTTGTGACCCCTAGTAGATTTGCATTTAATGAAATAAGAAGTACTTTATGTTTTTAAAGTGACTTTATTAAAAAGGCTAAGTCATGGTTTTCCTAAGTTCATATTTCAAATAAAGTTAAGTGAGTGATTAAATTAAAAGACGTTGTTCTAACTTTATTAAATGACATGAGGTGCACTAAATGTCATTTAATTAATTAATGGACCATTTAATGTGAAACCTTCATCTAATCTAATCTTGACCATTAGATTGAAAGAGGAAGTTACCATGAACAAAAAGGGCTAGGGCAAGGCATTTCATCATTTATTGTGATCATTTCCAAGAGAGAGTTTTGGAAAGAGGAAAAGAGAAAGTGAGGGTTTGAAGAGATTTTGAACCAAGAGAGAGAAACTGAAGATAAAATTCAGGCACAAAATTCGAGAATAATTTTGCACAGATTTTCGAGGAAGAGGAAGAGCAAAGTGGGAACAAAGTTCGAGGACCGTATAAAAGAATTTTGGCACAGGAATTGAGACAATTTTTCTGCACATAATTCGAGGTTTCCGTACAGTGTACGGACTGCACATTTCCCAAGGTTTTTGTACAGCAGTACGGTTTGCACATTTCCCAAGGTTTGCTTGGAAACATTCAGTTGGTATACCATTCACGAGAGGGGCTATCCAAGGAAGACGGATGCAGGCTTTTATCCATTTCATGAACTTAGGGAAGAACCCATACTTTCGTAGACCCAAGAAGATGAAGGCATGAATGATTCTATCAAAGGTGTTTGTTATATCCAACTTAATGGCCATACCTGCTTCGTGCCTCTTTTGGTTGGACTGAATTGCTTCTTGCACCAAGAGTATGTTGTCATTGATATGTCGACCAGCAATGAACCTAGCTTGATTTGTCGAAATTAGATTTGGGATGAATTTTTTGATCATGTTTGAAATTATTTTGGTGAGGATTTTGTATGAGGAATTGTAGAGGGAGATGGTCCTAAAGCGTTTTATGGAGCTAGGATTGGGATGCTTAGGTATGAGTGCTAAAAGGTAGAGTTTGTTGCACCACCAATTTTATCTTTGGATCGAGTCCAAATGAGCATTATGATCATATCCTTTTTAATGATATGACAACACCTTCAGAAAAACTTGATAGAGAACCCATTTAGTCCAGGGGCTTTGTCTGGATCCACATACCATACAACCATTTGAACCTCCTCTTATGAGGTAAGGAGCTCTAGGAGTTCATTGTATTTGTCCATGATTAGGGAAGGAATGTCTGCAATCATTGCTTCCATCTCTCCCACTATGATTTCTTCCTCTTCATAATAGAGATTCTCAAAGAAGCCCCTAATCTCTTATCTCCTCTTGATATGATAACTTTTCTCCATTGTCCTTGGATAACTCTATTATTGGGTTCTTTCTTTTTCGGTCCTTACACTGATTATGGAAGAAATTGGTGTTCATATCCCCTCTTTTCAGCCATAGACTTCTTAAGCATAGACATCAATCTTCTCCCTCCTTCCTTGCTAAAGATTGTATTTTCCTATCTAGATCCTTTTCATGTTCTAATAGATCCTTTGTGACATATTCTTCATCCATTTGGTCTTGAAGTGTTCCCAAATTTCCCAATAGATCGGTTTTTTCCTTCCATGGTTCTTGATAGTGCTGACTCAACCCACTTCTTAAGCTCCACCTTAACATTTTTAAGTTTTTACTCCCAGATATAGCTAGGTGATCCCTGAATGAAAATGTTCTCGACATTGTTAATAACATCTAGAGCTCCTTCAGATTCCATCCACAAGGGATTGAATCTGAAAGGAATAGGCCCCAGATTACTAAGAGGGGAGAGGAAGAAGGAGATGGGTATGTGCTCAGAAACAGCAAAAGCTAGTAATTTGGACTCCCGAATAGTTGGTTTGTTGAGGAAGGAAGTACTTACCAGAATGTGATCCAACCTTGATGTTGTGTACCCAGGGCCAAGTATTTTGTTGCTCCACGTGTATTTCCCTTTTTCAGCTTAATGTCGATCAGTCCACAATGTATTCAGACGGCTTCTAGTCTTTCACCAAATGGATCCTTAACTTTAGAGCCTCCTCTTCTCTCTTCTGTTGATATTGTGACATTAAAGTCTCTCGCTATGATACAGGGGAGATGCATCTTCCCATGCCTCTGATTCTCCAAAATGTTCCAAAATTATTCCTTGCTTCCTTGATTCGTGGGTCCGTATATATTCCCAACCCAAAGGACTTCTTTGTTATCAATGTCTTCTAACTCTACAAATAACCAGTGTCGGTTTTCCATGGCTGAGAGCATTTTACAACTGTGTTTATCCCACCATGTGAGAATCCTGCCGAAATATTTTAAGGCGCTAACATATTTACCTTCACCTTTTTCCCAATTTCTTTTCATTAATTTAAGAAAGACGTCCTCTTGCATTTCGGTCTCTTGGATTACAAGGATTGTAATTGCTTTTGTGCTTTTGAACCTTTTGATAGCTTCTAACTTTTGTTTTTCTCCCAACCCTCTGCAATTCCAAGATACAAGCTTCATTATTTCTTTTGTGTTTGGGGAGGCTTTTCCTTCTTTTCCTCAGCAACTCGAGAGAGAGTTGCTTTCTTGATTAAATATTTCTTACCATAAATTCTAAACTAAATTGTTTGGCGGTCGATTTTTCCCTGGTTGTTTCCAAATCTCTTATGATCTTGTTGGGCTTCCTTCCTTTTTTTGTCTATGTCTCAACTTCTTCTTCTTTGTGTTCCTTTGTCCTTGATCATGTGATTGATACTCCAGACCTCATTGAAGCTTCACATCTTATTTCTAGATTTGCATGGTTGCGAAGGGTTTGGACGTAGTTTTCTTCTTGTTCAGTTTATGTTGCTTCACCATCTGGGTCTTTGTTAAGGTCATTATGATTTTCTATGTCAGCAGTGGTTCATTCTTCATTGCCCTTGTTGGTAAGAACTTGAAACCTATTTTTTGAGATTTTCCTTTTGGTTGGGGAGTGTGCTTGATTAGAGGTTGATTTACTCCGTTTTTTCGGTTAACCTCATTCCATTCTTCACTTGAGGGTTACTCTGCAATTTGCTTTGATATTTTCAGATAGAGTTTTGCAAAGTGCCCATATTCATGGCACACTTTACATTCAAAAGGGATTTTCTCATATTCCACAATCTGCAAGTGGTTCCATCCTTCCATTGAGAGAATGATAGCCTCTGGAAGCTCTTTCTCCAAGTCAACTTCCACACATGTCCTGGCACAGGATAACATTGGGGTTTTAGGGCTTGATTTGCTATATATTTCTCCAATCTGTTCCCTATCACGTGGAGATATTCATCATTCCAACAAGGCAATAGGAGTTGTGGGAGCTTCACCCAAATTGGTACTGCAGTGGGAGTATCTTTCTCAGGATCACATGACAAATCCCATTTATTGAGATACATGCCCCTTGGCCCCATGAAGTAAGGCCCATTTCTGAAGATAAGGCCACGGTCTTCATTTCTCCAAACATGAATACCAAAAAATCCTTACCGCAAAATATTTGTTGCGCTTCGCCTTGAATAAGCGATTGATTTCCTTGTGTTTAGACATGGTAAAGGAGAGCTTAACATCTGAGATTTCAGTCCTCTTAACAAACCTCGAATTCAGAACACGATTTTTGCTCGAAGGAGGTTGGGACGCCACGACTCTTCTAAAATTGTCCTCAAGGCGAGTGTGGCATCCATCCGGATCCGAATCAGGGGAATCTGTTAAGCGGTGGCAGCGTGAAGACAACACAAAACAAGTGAGAGTTCTCAGAAACCCTATCCCTAGTTGGTATCCTCAACAACTATGTAAAATCTCAACACACCAAACTCACTAATCATTTCAAACATGTTTGTTAGTATTGTTCCAGTGAATTTTTAAATGAACATTAAAGTCACGTGCATTACATAGTAAACATTAGAAAAAAACATACATTAAGGTTGTGAGCCCATACTTATTGAACTCTATTTTAACATTAATATATTATACATGTGTTTGTATTTATGAGATGTTTACTTCTGAAATTTTAGTAGTAGTAGAATTTTTATTTACATATTCGTATATGTATCTGCATTTGGATATTGCTACTATGGCACTAACATGAACACGATTTAAATATGAGAGGTCTACTCACACGAACCTTACCCAAGCTTGTGTCTCCTTGCCTCAAAATGCACACCAGTTACTCATTCAAACGGTGGGGAGTTGTGTAGGATAAAGACCAACCAAAATGCCTTGTTTTTTTGACGTTTTTATTATCAAGTCTGGTTAAAATCATGCCTGAAATTGCATTTCGTGTAATGATGCAATTTCAACAATCACAATGATCTTTCCTAAACTAGATACCACATTTTAAAACTACCCAAATCGTCGAAATCATGAATTGAGCAATATAATCTGCAATTTCAGCAATTCTTCTTCTGTTGGATTCTAGTGAATAAAGGGTGTTTTGGTTGTTGTGTATACTACAATGTGGTGAGAAGGTCCCACTCCTTGTCGCACTCATTAAATGCCTGGAAGCCTAATTGAACAATAACACAAATTTATGTGTTTCGTTGATAAAATATGAAACACGCAAACACAATATGTAACAAACAAATAGGAGCTTATGGGCCAAAAAATAGTAAGAAATATATAAAACATGGTGCTCGTTGATAATAAAAAAATGCAATTGCAGGCCCCAAACCTCAATAGATGCTCTCCATCTTTGTTATGAACTCCAAACATGCATAACCACAAAGCTGCAATACCCACTAAAGATATCCAATGCAAATTCTTGGAGGAAGAATTCCTTCATCCTCATAGAAATGCCCAAATTCATTCTGCAACTAAAAACATCCTCTTGTTCACTCTAAGACGAGAAGATGTGCACTCCATAGAGGCACCGATCATGTATTTATTTGTGAGAGTATTCAATTTTTAAATGCCTTCCTAGGTTATTTTTTAGATATCTCTTACGATACAGCACAAACATATCAGGCATGTATATCGAGGGTGTTCTTTTTGCAGTTACGATGCTTCGATATGTTGTAGCTATGTCTCGATACGTGTCACAGACAAATCAACATTGTATCAATGGCACATCGCACCTCTGCCTGTATCAGATACCCTAAGAACTGTTGAAAAGTTACCTAAGAAGTGTTTGTCCACCTAGACTTGCCTTGGGATGGACAAGGACACTTAAGTTGTGAGCCCTAGTCAGATTGCATTTAAAGAAGTGAGAAGTACTTTATGTTTTTAAAGTGACTTTATTAAAAAGACTAAGGCATGGTTTTCCTAAGTTCATATTTAAAATGAAGTTAAGTGAGTGATTAAATTAAAAGTGGTTGTTTTAACTTTATTAAATGACATGAGATGCACTAAATGTCATTTAATTAATATTTAATTGAGCATTTAATGTGATCCCTTTATCTAATCTAATCTTGACCATTAGATTGAAAGTGGAAGTTATGATGAACAAAAAGGGCCAAGGCAAGACATTTCATCATTCATTGTCATCATTTCCAAGACAGCTTTTTGGAGAGAGGAAGAAAAGAGAAAGTGAGGGTTTGAAGAGATTTTGAACCAGGAGAGAGAAACTGAACATAAAAATCGGCACAAAGTTCGAGAGGAATTTTGCACATATTTCGAGGAAGAGAAATAGCAGTGTGGGCACAAAGTTTGAGGACCGTATAGCAGAATTTTGGCACAGAAATCTAGACAATTTTCCTGCACATAATTCAAGGTTTATGTATAGTGTGTGGACTGCACGTTTCTCGAGCTTTTTGTACAGCAGTACGGTCTGCACAATTTTCGAGGTAATTGTACGGTACGGTCCGTACGAATTTCCTGAAAATATGTACAGTACAGATTGGCACAGATTTCGAGGTGGTACGGTTGGGCATGTTTTACGAGACAAAGTACAAAAAATTATTTATGTTCGTATAGCAAAATCTGGGCACGTTTTTCAAGGTGAAATTGGCACAAAAATCGAGGAAGCAATTCAACAGTAAAGGGTTCGATTTTCGAAAAGAAAATTTGATAAGTATTGTTGTTTGATTTATGTATTTTATTGAAGAAGTAATAAATCTCTCTCTCACAAAAACAGGTTTTCCCTTAAAGGTTTTATCCTGGACCATTGGTCAAAAACAACTGTGTTAATTTCATGTGTTTGGTTATCTAAAAATTTATGAGTTTGAAATTTTGCTTTGAAAAGAAAATTTCTAAATTGTTTAAATTGAGAAAAAGAACATCATTTGTTTCAGTTTAGTCAAATTTTGAGTAAAATTTGTGCATAGAAGGGCTTGGGCATTAAACTATGCAGAGAAGCCAAAAAGTCTTGAAACCGGGTTGGGGTTCTTTCAAAAACATTCATGGTATTGGAGCGCAGTTAAATTTTCAAAATTTGAACATTCAAGAAAACAGGGGTTTATGGAGAAAATATTCTTGAACATAATTTTACAAATGGTTGTAGCCATGATGTTTGGTTTTAGAGTTGAAGACGAGTTAGACGGGGTTGCAAATTTTAGCCCATAGAAGGCTACAATCAGTTTGATACTTGAAGAAAATGAACTATGGGATATAGTTCATAGTACAACTGTTAATCATGTAGTAGTACCTCTCAATGCAACTGATACGACAGCTTTTAGGAAGAGGGATGTGAAGGAAAGAAGGATTATACTTGATGTCGTAATGAATCATATAATCCCTCAAATCTCAGCAAAAGATCAGGCTTTTCATGTGTGGACATCTTTAGCCAATCTTTACCAAAGTTCAAATGAAAACATGAAGATGGTGTTGAGGGAGAAGTTGAAGAATGTTCACATGGGCAAAGAGGAAGGAATGGCTTCATATCTTACCAAGATCACACATGTAAGAGATGAGCTTGCAGTTGTAGGTGAGGTGATAGTGAATGCTGAGATGGTGCGTTCAGCACTAAATGGTGTGAATCAGCAGCGGACCGTGTTTGTGCAGACTGTCATTGGTAGGGAGAACATGCCCACATGGGATCGATTGTGGGATGATCTCACATAGGAGCAGACACGGAGAGGTTATTTACAGGGCAGCACATCACATCAGATATATGATGAGGAGAATGTGGCATTGGCAATGAAAGGGAAGAAGAAGAAGTTCAAGAAGGGTTCCAAAGATGGAGCCAAATAGCATGATGGGGTGAAGAAGGAAGAGCAAAGTGAAATGTTTTGCTTGCCAAAAGTTTGGACAGTGCCCAAAGAAGAAGAAGAAGAAACAACAAACAACAGCTTCAAAAGAGATTGATTAATTTGTTGCAAGGTATGAGATAGACTTTTCTCTATTTGCAAGTGTCAGTGTTGAGAGAGCATATTTTATCACCAGCAGGGACTTTCAGGGTCACATGGAGCATTGCATGATTGTTGGGCATTTGTTGAGTACTAGCACTTCTTCTTCCACTTGGTACATTGATAGTGGAGCTTCCAGTCATATGACAGGTGATCGAGACATGTTCACTTATATGTCACAGACATAATTGGAGTTGGAGCTTGTTTTGGGAGATGACACAGTGGTGAAAGCAGTTGGGCATGGGACTGTTCAATTTGAGAGGGAGTCCATGCAACCTAGCATTAGAGAGATTTTGAGGTCTAAAATGGGCCTCATATGAGATATAATAAAATATTATGAGTTAAGCATTTTGTGAGGAAGGTATATTTACAACTCATCTCTTACACTATAACCAATACAACTATGATTAAGTTAAATTGAAAAAATGTCTAAAAGAAAACAAATAAAAAAATCATCTTTGATATGACTAAAAGTAAAGTACTTTTGAGTACATAAATTACTTTTAAATATAATATGATAAAATATATTAATTTTGAAATTTGAAACATAAGTTACTTTTTCAATATTCAAAATATGTTTTAAAACCATATATTTATAATTTTGAATTTTAAACATAAAATTAAGTTTAAATGAATAAATTGTCATTTCTTATATATATATATATTAAAAATATAAATTACTTTTAAAATATAAATTAAAAAAAATTAAATTTATTTTTTATTTTTTTAATATACCTTCAAAAATACGTGTAAACTCATTTTTAATAGTTTCTTATGATATATATTATGTATATCACATATCGTTTTTAATGTAATAATTAATAATATCATTAAATAAATTTTAAAAAATATATATATTGGGATAAAGGAATAATACATAAATTTATACCATCAAAAAGTTGAGTTAATATTAAGCAAATGAGATTATATGTAATAAACATTAATATTATATGTAATAAAAATTTTAATAATATAATATCTTATTATGATATAATAATTCATTCAAATTGTTACATTAAGGTTTATGTATGTATTTGGTTTCATAACTTGAATGCACGTGTCTAATTTATATTGGTATAGATGGAAATGTTTCCAAGGTTAAAAGTTGATAGTAAAATAGGAACCTTGAATAATACCTAAATTATAAAAAAAAAGTATAAATATTAAAATTCAACCGGATATATATATATATATATATATATATATATATATATATATGTTAATATTTAAATAATATTTATAATAGGTTATTAGATAGGAGTAAACTTTCTACCCGACCATTTGCACCGATCGAACGACCAGCAACGCGTGATGTGACAACTCACGCGAGCTAGGTCGTCCGATCGGTGCAAATGGTCAAGTAGAAAGGTTACTCCTATTATATATAGTAAGTATTGAAAAAACAAAAATTATTAATCATCGAATTGTTTTTATTAATAAAATGTTGAAGTGATTTTGATTTTAAATAAAGATTTAACATATATATTTTAAATATTGAAAAAGTAATTATATAATTTTACTTTTGAATGGGCAATTTACTTTTTGGTATTTTTAATTTATTTTATATTGAAATATAAAAAAATAAATACATTTGAATAAAACATTTAATTTTTTGGGATTTGTAATTTATTTTATATTGAAATATAAATAGTACTTTTCTTTATAAGTACTTTAGTACATTTATATTATATTCGCAAATAATCTATGAGTACTATTTTCATAATGAGTACTTTACTTACAACATTGATATAATTAACTATGGGTTTTCATTCACCATTTACAATTTGACAAATAAGCATCCTTAACTCGACCAATGCCACCTCAACTATTATAGATGATGTCATCCTGTAGAATGTGATTGGTTTTTTTTAGTGGATTTTGATAATACATTTTTTGTTTTGAGGCCCATTTTTTACCTCAAAATTCCCAAATGTGATTGATTTTTTTAAGTGGATTTTGATAGTACATTTTTTGTTTTGAGGCCCATTTTTTACCTCAAAATTCCCCTGATGGTTTATGAGGGATGTATAGTATGTCCCTGGGCTGAAGAAGAACCTTGTTTATGTTTCCATGATTGATGACACATGCTTTGGTGTATATGTCTTTGATGAGAAATTTCACATATTTCCCAAGGCAACAGATCCATCTGATTCGTGTGCGATTGGAGTCAGATGCACGAAACTGTACAACCTTATTTTCTAGCCACATCATGCATTGTTACACACTCAGGGCAACAGTAAGTTGTGTGAGTTATGGCACAGGAGGATGGCCCATCTTCACCATCCAGCTTTGAGGATGCTGAGAGAGATGACGATAGGTATGCCATAGTTCATCACAGAGTCGAGTGGTGTCTGTAGAGGGTGTGCTTTGGGAAAGTACACCAATACTGTTTTTCCAAGCAGTGAGTCCAGATCAAAGGGAGTGCTTCAGTTGATTCATCCAGATTGGTGTGGTCCCATGTCATCTACCTCTTTGACAGGATACGAGTATTATGTCACATTCATCGATGACTTTTGCAGGGAGACCTGGATCTATTTCATTAGAAGCAAGAGATCAGAGGAAGTCTTGCTTCGGTTCCAAGAGTTCAAAGCTCTTGTGGAGAGCCAGACAGGAAAGAAGATCAAGGTACTTCGGTCAGATAATGGAAGTGAGTATACTTCCTATGCATTCGATGAGTATTGTCGACAGGAGGGGATCAAGAGGTAGTTGACAATTCCTTACACTCCACAACAGAATGGAGTGGCTGAAAGGAAGAACCGTTCGATGCTGGGTGCAACTAGAGCCATGTTGCATGATCAGAGTCTTCATTTCTTTCTATGGGCAGATGCATATAGTATTGTTGTTTATGTTCTGAACAGGTGTCTGCACCATGCATTGGGGTGAAAAACTCCTGAGGAGATGTTTACAGGGAAAGTGCCTGAGATAGGTCACTTTCGGATTTTTTGTTGCATTACATCCTCACATGTCCCTTCCAAGAAGAGGACAAAGTTGGAGGCTACAGGTGAGCAAGGTATCTTTGTTGGTTATGATGAGACTTCGAAGGCCTTTTGTATATACCTTCCTACAAAGAGGAAAGTTGTTGTGAGAAGGGAGGTGAAGTTTGAGGAAGAGAAAGCTTTCAAGAGGTCTCTAGATTATGATAAGGACAAGCAACAAAATACTCCACAGGGGACAATTCAGAGTTCAACGAGTCAGAGTACAGGGTCACCGGTTTCATGTGTGACTAGGTCACAAGTTACTCCATTTCATGTGTGATTTACTCTGTTTTTTCGGTTAACCTCATTCCATTCTTCACTTGAGGGTTACTCTGCATTTTGCTTTGATATTTTCGGACAGAGTTTTGCAATGTGCCCATATTCATGGCACACTTTACATTTAAAAAGGATTTTCTCATATTCCACAATCTGCAAGTGGTTCCATCCTTCCATTGAGAGAATGATAGCCTCTGGAAGCTCTTTCTCCAAGTCAGCTTCCACACATATCCTGGCACAAGATAACATTGGGTTTTAGTGTCTGATTTGCTATATATTTCTCCAATCACTTCCTTATCGCGCGGAGATATTCATCATTCCAACAAGGCAATAGGAGTTGTGGGAGTTTCACCCAAATTGGTACTGCAATGAGAGTATCTTTCTCAGGATCACATGACAAATCCCATTTATTGAGATACATGCCCCTAGGCCCCATGAAGTAAGGCCGATTTCTGAAGATAAGGCCACGATCTTCGTTTCTTCAAACATGAATACCAAAAAACCCTTACCGTGAAATATTCATTGCACTTTGCCTTGAATAAGCGATCTCCAGTTGTCACTTAGCCAAGTTTCAATAACGTGGGGGAAAGGCCATAACCCTGTGAATAGTGTGATGGGCCCTTTTTCAAAGAGTGTGATTTCCTTGTGTTTGGACGTGGTAAAGGAGAGCTTAACATCTGAGATCTCAGTCCTCTTAACAAACCTCAAATTCTGAATGTGATTTTTGCTCGAAGGAGGCTGGGACGCCACGACTCTTCTGAAATTGTCCTCAAGGCGAGTGTAGCATCCATCCGGATCTGGATCGAGGGGTCTGTTAAGCAGTGGCTGCATGAAGACAACACAAAACAAGTGAGAGTTCTCAAAAACCCTAGCCCTAGTTGGTATCATCAACAACTATGTAAAATCTCAACACACCAAACTCACTAATCATTTCAAACATGTTTGTTAGAATTGTTCCAGTGAATCTTTTAAATGAACATTAAAGTCATGCACATTACATAGTCAACATTAGCAAAAAAACATACATTAAGGTTGTGAGCCCATACTTATTGAACTCTATTTTAATGTTAATATATTATACATGTTTTTGTATTTATGAGATGTTTACTTCTGAAATATTAGTAGAATTCGATCCAGATTTTTCAAGTTTTGAGAGGGATCCAATTTCCTGAGGTCTAATTTTTTAATCTTAATTTTTTTACTCGTCCAAAAATGTTTACATCTCAAGAAATTTGATCCCTCTCCATTTGCTAGATTTGGATTTAAGATGGACCTAAGCTTGTTTTTTATTTTTTTATTTTATAGACTAACATAGATTCGTTTAACGACTTTTCATCTCGTTTTAGATTTTTAATTTAAGAGCGGACATGGATTTTTTTAATTACTTTTTATTTTCGTTTTAATTTTTTTATATTTTAGAAGCCGTTTTTTTTTATTATAAACTAACATAGATTTGTTTAATGACTTTTTATCTCGTTTTAGATTTTTAATTTAGGAGCTGACATGGAATTTTTTTATTTTACAAGCAGGTATAAATTTTTTTAATTAATTTCTAATTTCTTGTACATTACATTACGTTATGTGACAACATATCTCTCTTCCATACTCGAGTGTAGAGCAGCTCACTACTCTTGATACAATTACCATGGAACACCTTCTAAAACATATGATTTGCTGAATTTGACCTTTGGCTTTCGTTCTAAACTTAACTGACTTATTTAAAGTTTTCAAATAACTTGTATATAAGTGAAGTCATTTTCTAAATCCTTCAACTTCTAGTTGAAGTATCAGGAAAATAATTGTCCATAGACTTCTTGCCTACATTTTAGTAGCCGATGCGTAGATCTACTGTTACCTTTTTCTAATAAAAATTCAAAGCAGTGAATAAAATACGAGCACTTTAACATTTGACGATAAACATGCAATAGCTTGTATTTACCATATCTCTGACTTTAAATTTCGGTCATGTAAGAAACAGATCATTAAACCAAAAATTATTTGCCAAAAACGTTAGTTACACTTATCATCTAAAAAGCAGATTAACTAAAATGAGAAAACGTTATCATGGTCAAATGTGTGATTGCCTCGCCCCACAAACAAAAATCTCTCTTACAAATCACCAGCTTCACATTGAACAATTAATCGTATTCCAATAGCCATGGGCAATGACATATCTCTCAAAGGTTACATATTGTGTACATCAGTAGGAAATGAAAGAAATGCATTAATTTCTGCCCACTACTGCTATATTTTGAGAACGCTATTGGGAATGATAAAGAGCTTTCTCGTGCTGTAATTGAAACACAACTCTAGGATGCAACGCGCCTCTCCTCTCTTGAATATTATCAGAACCATGCATGGTACTCATTTACAAAATTGTCAATCCATTGCTGATTGCTGATTTTCTGATGATGACAAATAAAAAGAAACTCAGTCGCTTTCCTCCTCTTCGATAACTGGTTCTGGTAACACAACATAAAAGATGAAAAAAATTAGGAGAATTATTGAAAAACATTATCATGAAATAGAAAGCGACTTTTATCAGGTTGTTAATACTCCATCACATTTACTTTGAGATACTTCAGCTATATATTGATTCCAAGTTATATTCCCATACACTTTTCCTTATTGGTCTAGATTTATATTTATGATTCCTTAGGCGTGTGACTAATATATTCTAACCAATCATGTTCAATCCCACTAATTGTGTTGGCCATTAGAGGACAGACACACAACAGCCACTCTTGCAAGCAAATTCTTGACCTCCAAGACATCTGTTTTAAACCAAAGGGCACTCATCAGGAAAGACATGACCCTGGATTGTACGTTTTCTGTGTATTTGTGTGTATGTGCACACAAGCATACACTCACAGACTAAATGTACCTACTATCTCTAATTATATGCCAGTTCTAACCTTCTATATTTAAGCCTAGTCTTACTCAACCATTTTCATAGGGATTGGTGATTTTGCTTGCAGATTCTGGCAGAACAATGAAATGAAGAACAGCTAATCCTCTTCCTTTCCTCTTTTGTTTTGGAGAGGAAATGGGATGCAGGAGAACGAACACTGGAAATGCTTTACTGAGTAGGATACAGAAAATATACACAAGTTATTTCTTGCTATGCAAGACATAACGTAACATCAATTTTTTTCTTATCCATTTTTTTTAATGAAATTGTAAAAAGAGAGAATTTACAATTTCATTCTAGCTATATATAAGACAATACAAATCAATTAAAGATGAGAACGATAACTCAATAGCTCATAATAAACTCTGAAAATATTATGGGCATATGTCATAGACCTTGGAACAGCGAGTAATATACAGATTGGAAATATTTTATGGACGGAGACATATGAAAGTCTCTTTAGAGTTACAAACCTCAAGTAGAAGAGACGCAATTGAGTGGCATTGCTCGTACAGGGAAAGTTAAATTAAACATTCTGGTAGGAAAGATTATCACGAGAAGTGTTTTGAAACACATACAAGTTTTAATTTTCACACCAGAAATTTTCTGGACAGAAAAAATGGCTTCTGCAGAAATTCAACAAAAAGATGATCTCGAAATACATTTTTTGTTAGGCAGCAAAAGAGATCTGCCCCTTCAACGTAAGTTGTAAAAAAGCCTGAAGGTTAAACTCAGTCGATCAATATATCTTGTCTGCTACTATGTGTTTATTATATTTTTGCCCTGCTTTGGATCAAGCTGCTGTCAAATATTTTTGTTATTGGACTGAACTCCAGATTTATCGAAAACAATGCAGTAGGACCATATAGATTATAATCAGCATCAACCAACCTTTTTTTACATGTTGTCACTTTATGAGAAGAAAACATGACCATTCATAGTTATGAACAGATCAACATATATTCGGTTATCTATCAAATTGTGGTTAAAGAACACAAATCATCCTACGAGAGAAACAACTTGGACTTTTTGCCTTCGGAATAATCCTATCAGACAAATAAAAAAAGAAAAATTGTTTCCCATTGTAGAATTTTCAGCACTCTCCCAACCCGGTTTCCAACTCCGTTTTGAACATTGTTTAATGCCCAACACAATTCATCATCCTGCTGCAAATTAGATTATTTCTACAACTTTTAATGAGCAGCAAATAAAACACATTCACACATAAATATTCAGACTCAGAAATATTTGGTCCAATGATCCAAGAAAAACCCCAACCTCCAGGGAAAACCTGTGAGAGAAAATCTTTATTTATCTTTGAAAACTACAGAAGTAGACAAAAAAATCAGTCCCAACTTATCTCAACTGGAAGATAAAAATTCTGCCTCGAATTTTATGCCAAACTCAGAAATTTTCTGTTTGCCCCCTCCTCGTTTTCTGTGCTGCTGTACGGACTGTACAGGTGCTGTATGGACAGGCTGAATGGCCTGTACAGTACGGTATTCCTCGAAAAACGTGCCAGCTGTATTTCCCTCAGAATTCATGCCCAAACTCACTGCATCGAAATCCATGCCCAAAGTCTCTGCATCGAAACTCGTGCCTGAATTAAAGCCTTGGGATTCGTGCCCTGTACAGAATCCATACTATACGGACAGTACGATACAGCAGCAATAGCTGCACTTGCTGTTGCCTCGTTTTTTGTGCCAAGCTGCTATACTTGCCTCCTTGATTTGCGTGCCAAAGGAAAAAATTGCTCCAACTGCAGTTTTTCCCTCTTTCTAAAAAAAATGGCTCTCTCTCTCACTCAACATGCAAAAAGTGCCTTTTCACTTAGAAAACTTTCCTTTTAGGTAAAAGTTAGGGTTAGTTAAAAGCCATCTAATCCAAAGGCCCAGATTAGATTAGATGAGTGGTTGTGATAAAATCACTTTTCTCCACAAAATAAAAATTAATTCACTCACTTTTTAAATTTTTATTTAAAGTACACTTTAATCTCTAAAATGCATTTAATGCTCATCTCAAGTCATTAATATAAAGTCCAAGTGACTTAACCCCTTTTCTTAGTGACTTAGGAAAAAGTCACTTAGGGGAACAACTCCAAGGTATAAAACTCATCACCCATGGATGATGGAAAATACATGGATTATCTTGGAAAAAGACAATTTATTAAACTTCAAAATTTTAGGTACTACCACTAATCAACTATAGTAAGAAGCTAGGATGATATTGGCTAGCGAGAAAGCACTGGAAAAGAAACTAAGATAAGCACATAAAACACAAATCAAAGAAAAAACCCAAGCAAAATATCAGTACGCTGTCTGGCATATCATATATAAGAAAGCTAAACCCAAATAAGATAATATAACAAGGCTAGATACACTACATGTAAGAGAGCTGAATTGGATGTGTAATAAACAAGCAATATGAAAAAGCAAAACGTAAACAAGATATCAGCTGCAATACCAAGCACTACAGGGATCAAAATACATGCCATGAGCTGTTAATTGCAAAACATCTATTACGTGATTGAAATTTTTTGGTCTGTGGGACTTCACTGACAATAACTATGCAAAACATCTATTATTATTTTTGTGATTAAAATTGATGAATATTGAAAGCTATTTTTTTATAATTTTTTCTATTTCTATACAAATTAATTAATTAATTAGAAAAATACTGCTGCAAGTTACAACTTTTTTTAAATACTGTAGGTTTCAATTTTATAGAAACCTACGTTTCCCCATTTCCTGAAATTTTGATGTTGTCATCTAAAAATGGTTGTTACAACCATGGATTATGGCATCAGTAAGCTCAAGATAACTTCATTTGACACTCATTTGATACATCATGTTTTGGGCTTCAGAGAAGAAATGGCACAAATATTACTAAGAACTAGGCCAAAGAAGTGGTCAATATATGACATGAAAATAATAAAAAGGGGCCAAATATGATCACAGTCATAGTAGAGAAGGAGATCTTCAATCGTGGTCAACATTACTGCAAGAGACAGCTTTCCTCTTGTAGTGAGCAGTCTAGATCTAGGGTGAGTTTAAGGATAGTCTATCTAGTTTGCAGAGAGGATTTGGTGTATTTTCCTGGGTGATTGGTCCAGATCCAGAGAGTGTATCCAGAGGACTACTGTGGTTCTATTGTAATCAAATACTGATATGAAGAAGATAATCATTGTTGGTTTTCCCCGAAGGACTGGGGTTTCCAGGGTACATCTTGTGTTGTGATTCTCTCTGTTTGTGTTTGCTTATCAATGTGTTGCATTTTCAGTAATTCAAATTGTTAATTGATTATTGGTTTTGTACAAGATCTAGTAGACTGAAATTTTCACATAGTATCAGAGCAGGGACAGAGATACCCTCACACAACATTATGAAATAAAAAGGAGATTCCGTACCATACAGGCCATACAGTCGAGCTGCTGTAAGAGGCAGAATTTGAGTTGTGTTCTGAGATCTGGTGATGGCTATGTGTTGGAGTTTCTGCAAGCATAAACGGAGGTGGAGCCACAAGGCTCATAGTCACGCAGCAGGAGCAGTGGACAGCGGTTGTGTTCTGGCTGCTTGCTGATGGTCAACAGCAGCATTAGAGGCCGAGTGCAGCCACCAAAAAGATTCGCCACAGCTGCTGTTGAAAGTTCAGACTACCACGAAGTGCCGACGTGGGCCAGTCAAGGAACTCCAAGAGTTGGAAAGGGAAGGGACCACAGGAAGATTCGAGCTCGGGCTAGTGAAGGGGAGGAGCAGTGGCTGGCAGCCACATGACTAGTCAACGACATATCCACGCAAGGTTTGGAACGACGACAACGTCTGGAGTAGGTAGTGGAGATCTGCAGCGAGACAAGTGTGCTGGAGTTGGCATGAGCTCTGTGAGTTGACTGGCCAGTGGAGGTGTAAAAGCACAACAAGTGCGTTCGAGCACTCACGCAAGTGAAGACGTGCAGCAAAAAAGCAGTGGAGGGCATGCAATGCATGGACCAGGAGGCAGATAGCCGGCAGACGGGTGACAAAATCGCCCTGAGATGTGAAGAGTGGAGTGGTTGCAGCAGGGCACAACCACAGCAACTACTGGAAGATGGGGAGGCCGAGAGTGCCACGAGCAGGGGCTGGAGCTGCCGAGATGTGGAGTCAAGGAAGTCGTCGAAGGTAGCTCAACGACGACATCAGTTGCTGAAAGGAAATTCTGACCCGGCTGTGGGCAGACACAGTAGTTGTTAGAGTCGGGGGCAGCGAGAGATCGTGGGCCGAGAAGAATGATTTTGTGTTGATTCATGATCTCAACCAGCAGTTTGAGGGCCGTGAGTTTGTGGGTGGAGTTGCAGACAGCAAAGGCAAAGGACGCAGCCACATGAGGCAGCTGACGGGGGCACTAGCAACCGTGTGTTGGGTGGAGAAGAGGCTGCACAGGGAAGCAAAGCCGTGAAAGTGACAATGTGGAAAGGTGCACATCAGTCGAGCAGAAAAGCCTGACAACCGCCGACAAAGGAAATTTCTGTGTAGCTACCAAAATTTTGGGAAGTCGGGTAGGCCCCCGAACAGT
The DNA here is from genome assembly GCA_001517045.1 of Pseudotsuga menziesii. Lineage (NCBI taxonomy): Eukaryota > Viridiplantae > Streptophyta > Pinopsida > Pinales > Pinaceae > Pseudotsuga > Pseudotsuga menziesii. The sequence continues at coordinate 193,487 of LPNX010755043.1, forward strand.
GGGACAATAAAATAAAATAAAAAACAGTTGACAATTGTTTTTTTTAGGACATCAGTCTTGTTGTAGAAGAGTTGCAATAATGACCTCCAGTATGAGGCATGAGGACAGATTGGAGAGGGTCTCTAATTTTGTTTAGTGGTAGATAAGAATGGGTGACATTCTTAAGGAGAACATGTTATGGTACCTAGTAAACTAAAATACTCCAGTGGCAATACCAACGGATGCCAAGGAAAAAAAAACCAGTGTTCCACGGGGACTCACCCCCCAAGGTCGGGAGCCCGCTCCCCTCGCTCCCCACGCCCCAGGGGCTTGGGGGCTCCTTTCGAAACGTTTCCCCTCGCCCCCAATTTGGCAAAACTTGGGGAAACGCAGGGGGGGGGCTCGCCCCCCTATTTTGAAGCATGCACCGGTGAAGTGGGGGGCTCCTAGGCACTGCAATAGTAATGGCAATGTTAAATTGTTAAAGTAAAAGCGGTACTTTCCTTATCTTTCATTTTCTATCCTTTTACTTATAATTTTAACATTACCATTAATTGTTTCAGGATGTTTGAGAGTGGTTCCAACCTCATCGGAGTTCATATGCAAAAAGTAGAATTTTAGATCCCATTCAGAATTCAACAGACTTGACAGTTTTCAGGGTTTCAGGATTGCAACGTTTCCACTGTGTTTTATCATGTATGAGGTTAAGGGATTCTCATTTAATCAAGCACATCAACCTCTCTATGTACCTTGATGTCGGTGGTGTTGATTGTTAAACTCCTCTATCATGACCTTATTAAAATGTACCCTTTGGTTAATCAAAATCACTTATTAAGCCTGATTTTCTTTCTAATTCTACCTTATTTTAATGCTTGGTTTAGGAAGTTTCATCAAAATTGTAGGGTGTTGAGTAATGTCCTTCGAGATTCAAGATAGAGGCAAGGGCTAAAATCCTAGAGGAGGTGGGCACAGGGTGCTATTGATGAATAGGATCCAAATATAGGATTAATAGTTCACTCTTGCATAATTGTATGTTGGACTTGAGATCCTAAAATAATGTGATGCCCTCTGGAATCACATAGAAATAGGGTCCTTTGGTCACATTTCGCCATTACAACATCTATGACATGGATTTACGCAATGTTGAAGTGTGTTGAACCATTGAAGAATTAGATTGTATTCACAGAGAGCAGCTTAAACGATATTTATATAGGATGAATTGCTATTGCTGAGATTTATAATATTATTATATTTTTTTATAATTTTTATGACCTCGATGTCCCCTTGCCCCCCTGAATTTCCCTAAAATTTGGGGGTGGTCTCCACATGTCCCCAATGTGCGTTTCCCCGCTCCCGCGTCCCGGAAACTTGGGGGAACGTTGAAAAAAACTAAAGAGTTGAATGAGTTCAAAGCACAGAGGTTACTTCTTGATGGAGTAAAGGACAATCTCACACCTTGGTTAGAAGGATACTGCCAAGGAGATGTGGGATACTTTGAGAATCGTATTTGAGGACAAGAATGAAAATAAAAAGATGGCCTTACGAAACAAACTCCATAGCATTAGGATGGCCAAAGGAGATACAGTGGCCACCTATCTCACTCGAATCAAGCAATTGAAGGATAAATTGCATGCAATTTGGGATAATATCCCACACCTAGAGATGTTGTGCATAGCCTTGAAGGGCTTCACCAAAGACTGGATAGTCTTTGTCACGTGTGGTTGGCAAAGAAAATCTCCTGAATTGGAGCAAGTTCTAGGATGACTTCACTCAAGAGGAAATCTAGAGAGGATTTCAGAAAGAAGAGGAGGATGAGGAAGAAGAGGAAAATCTTACTTTGGCCTCCAGATTCAAGGGCAAAGGGAAGAAGGACCTTCCATTGGCATCAAAAGGAAGGATATGAGCAAGATCCAGTGTTTTGTTTGTGAAGAGTTTGGCCATTATGCTAGCCAGTGTCCTACTAGGAAGAAAGGTAATGAAGGGAAGAAGACGCAGATGGCAACAGCAACAGAAGGAAAGGATGAAGTGGATGAGTTCGCTACCATGTTTGATGATGAGTTTTCACTCATTGTTCTGCTTGGATGTGTGACCAGCCATGGCTAGTACATAGATAGTAGAGAAAATGCCACATAAATGGAGAGGGTTTAGTGCTTCAAGATGCTTCAGAGGTAGACTCTACTTACTATGTGAGATGTGGAGCTCACATCATGTTAGCAGTAGAAAGAATGGGTGTAGCCACCTTCCAACGGAAGTCAGATTTCACTCTGAGGTTAGCGAGAGTATTGTGTGCCCTAAGATGAGAATCAATGTTCTCTCGGTTTCATTCCAAGAGGATGAGGGCTATGCATTGGATTTCCAGGATGGAGCAATGTTCATTCACCATACGAGAGCAGGTATCCAAGATGCAGTGATGATTGGCATCAAGGAGGGCAAATTATATAGGCTATTGCGACAGCCAATAGTCAGCTTCAGAGGGAGTTTGGAGCAGAGTTTTAGAGGGAGTTTGGAGTTTGATTCAGTGTCTAAGAAGGAGCATAAGGTTGATCTTAGCAGGCCTTCGTGGTATGAGTTAACACTGGTGGAGGAAGAGCACAAGGATCTAGGTCAGAGTCTGCCAAACGCAACAACAAGGTCTTCCAATTAAAGGGAGCAGTTGCAGCAACAGGGAACCCAGTTGATAATGGAGTCTCCAGAAGTACCTCCCTCGCTAAGAGGGAGTGTAAGTTTTTTGTAGTTCGGCAGGTACTTCTATGTTGGGGGTGTCTAGTAACATAGGAGTCGAGATGTTCTCTAGACATGTCTTTTTAAGGTGAATTTATAACACCTCATGTAAATGCTATGTTGGCCCATAGTATTGGAGTGCCCATGGTTTTGGTCCATGGTATCTGCATGAGTGTGAGATTATAAAAGGAACCTTGGTGTATGATCACAGTCATAATAGAGGATATCTTCTATAATGGTCAACATCATTGCAAGAGACAGCTTTCCTCTTGTAGTGAGCAGTCTAAATCTAAGGTTGGTCTAGGAATTGTCTATCTAGTTTGCAAAGAGGATTTGGTGTATTTTCCTAGGTGTTTGGTACAGATCCAAACAGTGTATCCAAAGGACTATTGTGGTTCTATTATAATCAAATCCTGCAATAAGAAGAAGACAATCATTGTTGGTTTTCCCTGAAGGACCGAGGCTTTCAAGGTACATCTTGTGTTGTGGTTTTCTCTATTTGTGTTTGCTTATCAGTGTGATGTATTTTCAATAATTCGAAGAGTTAATTAATTACTAGTTTTGTATAAGATCAGGTAGGATGAAATTTTCACACATTATAGCATTGAAATCAAGACATAAAATAAAAGGATGTCTTATCATCATCCCAATCGCAAGGATCATTGTGACCAAAAACAAAACAATGCTAATATAAACAAAATTCTTCTTACAGAAGAACCACAAATTTCAAAAAATGAATGCAGTCAAAACCAGCTTGTCTGGAAGCATAAAATGAGAACCTCGTTCCAAATGACCAACCAATAAAAAGTCCCAATGATGATCAACCTGGGATGGACTGATCCACATACAATGCAACAACTCTACTCCAGGATTCAAAGACCATATCGTGTCGTATCATCAACCATCGCAGCTTCAAGAATAGAGAATCATGAAAAGGCATTACAAGCCAAGACAAAGACATAAGTTCTTCCATAAAATGCTTTGAGGACAAAAGCATCTGAATGGAGTAGGCAATATATATATATATAGAGAGAGAGAGAGAGAGAATAATAGTTATAATAATAAATAATAAATGAGGTGATACATCCTAACTAAAAGACATATCCTATTGAAAGAACACGACCTATCAATTATTGTAACGAGTCAATGCTGTAAGTACACCGTCACATGGCATTGTAACATATAATTCAATCTACCTTATCCAATTATTTGTATACTATGTTGCACTAGCCTTGGGGACGAGGGGACGCAGCGGACGCGGGGACGCATTTCCAGGATGGCTAGAACGCACCCCCAATTTTTCAGGGGAAGGCAGGTTAGGGACGACAATTATATATATATATATATATATTGAAATAAAAAGTAGAAGTAATTATAAAATTCAAATTACAAAAGGAAATATAAAGTATTGTCCAATCATTATTGTCCATTAGCAAAATGAAAAAGTAAAGACTCAAGATACATGCCTAAGATCTAAAACTGGAAACTTTTAATAGTTCTAACTTCTAAGTTAACTATTAAACAATAACTTAAAACTTGAAAGTCAAAATAGTAACAAAAATTTACAAAATTGTATACATGAAAGATGAATCATTTCAAAATTTAAATAACAAATAAATTTATATTTTTAATGACATTTGTAAATACTAAATTATATTTTTAGAAAACTATAATAGCATCTGCTGAGATTTTTACCCAAAAGAAAAATGTAAGATATCAAATATTGAATACCTGTGCTCTGCAGCATGTTGTGGCTGTGAGGGGGCAAACTCATTGTGAGTGTGAGCCTGCGTTGAGCCATGAACTCAAACTTTGAGCATGTGATGAAAGCCAGAGATTCGAGAGGGGGCTGCGAGCTGTGCTCTTCAAGCTAAGAGGGACGCATGTGGGATTGCAGGAAGGGGAGCCATAGATAAGGGAGTCATGCACAGGCCTATAGACAGGAGCCGACCTAGCAAGTAGCGACACGCAGAGTGATGGGTAGAACCAAAGTGCAGAGGATTATGTAGGTGTTAGAGTGTACGAGTGATGGGTAAACCATAGGGTTATGCAGGTGCAGTGAGTTGGAGTGTAGGTTAGAAATGTAGTATAGAGTAGAGAGAATGGGAGGGGGTTGCAGGTTAAAGGAACAGAGGAGGTTTAGCTTAGGTTTTTTTTTTTTTTTTTAATTATGTAATTTGAGAGACGTCTAGGAGTCCCCGATTAGTGGAGGGACGTTCTTGAGAAGTCCCCAATTTTGACGGGTATGTTTAGAGTACGGCTCATAAGTCCCAAAGTCCCCAACGGAGTCCCCGGTGAATTGGGGACGTTTCCGAGGAGTTCCAAAGTCCCCGAAACGTCGGAACACAGGAAAGTTTGGAGGGGACGAGTCCCCGTGCAACATAGTTTATATATCATTGTCCTTTGATGATTTTGACATGTTGTACTCCTTATATTGGATATCCTTATGTTGCAACCAACTAGAATAGGAAAATCTATGTGGCCCTGTGCAATTAGGTTGTCATTCCCCAACAAAAGCAAAGGGTGTGCACTGTATCACCAGCCTACTATCCTCTGTATCCATGGTTGGGGTATTTGCACAATGCTTAGCACCTCCAATTGCAAGAAAGGTCAGGAGTAAACTCAAAAACAATGTAACACAATTACTAAAATAGAAGATGCATTCACGAAAGAATTTTTAAAAACAATAATAGATCTTTGTAAAATTGAATGAGAACACTTCTATGTTACCAAATTGACTATTCCTGCCTTTAGGATCTAAAGAACCACATCTTAGATATGGATGCATCCACTTCTTTGTTACCAAACTGACTATTCCTGCCTTTAGGATCTACAGAACCACATCTTAGATATGGATGCATCCAGTATAAAGATTTCACAATTTATCCTACAGGAAAGCTGAGCTTTAAAACGAAAAAGTAATAACCTCCCAAATTAACAAAGACAACGGGCTTTGCAGTCAACAGTACCAAGGCAGAGCAACATCTTACAATGTCTGTAGACCAATGTTATCAGAACCGAACCGGTCATCGAACTGGCGAAAGCCCAAAATGTGAACCGGACCAGAACTGGCAAAAAACCGGGTAAAAAATTCGCTGACTAGAAAATACATAAAATATTCATATTTTGTAAAAAACATATATATTCATGTGCATACATATGAATCCAAACCATTAATATAGAAAAATGCAAAGTTTCTCATATATATAGCAAATCTGGGTGCAAATATCCAAAATAGCACCTAGTGCAATACATCTCTGAGGTTCTGAACCAAAGTACATTAACAAAGAGGCTCCAAAGTACATCAGCAAAGTTTTATTTTCTGGTTTTTTTTTTTTAAATTGAGTTTCGTGAGTCTGAGTTTCGTGAGTCCCCAATCTAGACCGGTCGGTTCGGCCAGTTTTGACTGGTTTCGACCAGTTCCGACCGATTCCATACCTGGTTTGGAAAGAAATCCGGTTTTATGATTTTTTTGCTGATCGGACCGACCAACCCTGTAAACCGGTCAGACCGGCCAGTTTTGCCGGTTCCAGTCCGGGTCCGATAACACAGCTGTAGACATGTTTCTCATGTTGTGCAAGGTATCAATTTGGATTATTTCACAGATTGAGTTTCTTGAGCCACCAATTTGATTATGAAATGTTTTATGTTGAGATCCAATCAATATTTGATATGCCTGGTGACAGGCCTTGGTAAATTCGAGCCGAAATGTCTTTACATTAATGTGGATCAAATATATATTGTATATACAGCATAGTTTTAAAACTCAGCCAACTTGGACTCAGACTCGACCGAGTTGACCATCAACTAAGTCAAGTTAGCCTTCACACCGGAACAGGTGACCGGTTCAATATCGAATTGGCCAAGTTGGTGTTCGATTCGGTCGATTCGATACCGATTCGGTCAGTTCGATACCGACTCGGTCAACTCAACTGAGTCTCATCCTGAACCGACCGAGTAGACTGTAAAAAAAATATGCTCTATTAAATTACTTTGTAGTTTTTGGTAATACTAAATGGTAATGGTAATATTAAATTTCTAAAGTTAAAGTGACATTCTCATTATCTTTCATTTTCTATACTTCTGCTTAAATTCTTAACAATACCATTAATTGTTTCAGGTTGGTTCCAACCTCGTAGGAGTTCATATTGAAAAAAATAGAATTTTAGATCCCATACAAACGTAATACTTTTCAAGATTTCGGGATTGCAATGATGCACCAACATGTAATGATTTATGATTTATGTTTCACATTCATTTTTTTAAACGTCCTTGCTCATTTATTAATTTAAAATACACACACACACACACACATATATACTTTGGGGTGTTAAGTTTCCAACGTGTCCTTATTTCCCCGTTTCGATCAACTTAGAATCTAACCCTAATGCTATAAGATGAACCCTAACCCCGTGCTTCTAAGCGTTCATCTAGTACTACTACTGCACTTAAGATGACCTTGAGGAGTCCAAGCTTGAGCCAGATGATGATGCCATTGCTAGTCCTGAATCCCTGATTCTAGTTCTACTTCTAGTTCTAGTAGTGGTGATGAGTTTGATGATTGATCATGTTGATCAATGACATGTATGACGTATGATCATTGATGTATGATGTAGTGGCATCATAGCATGTTGTTTTCTGGACTCTACAGGCCATTTAGGCCTCACCGATTATGTATTTTGTTCCAAATGTGTATTGCATAGTAAACTTTGTGCCATTTTTAATGTATTATTATTCACCTTTATATGGTATATACATGAGAAGACTTTAGATATTTTGTCTCTAATGCTTTGGAATCATGGATTAGAATCTTTAAAATAATGTTTTTCTTTAAAATTTAAATATTTGATGTATTTTTTTAGTAAATAGTCTCATTAAATTCAACTCGACCAAGTCATTACCGATTCATTACTAATTTCGAGTCCGAGTCTGAGTTGACCCTTGATTGATTCCAATTCCGAGTCTAAGTCCGAGTTTGAAACATTAATATACAAAGAATAATGACCCTCAATTTTCATCTTCCAAGAAGTTATGGCGACTCTTCAATTTATTCTTTGGTAACTAAAGAAATTTACAAATAATCTAATATTTACAGTTCAACCAGGATTAGTTATCCAACATTTCCCCTCTTAATTCGAATGGGTGTTTGTGAGTCCAATTATCTTAATTTCTCGAATTTCTCTTCCAATAGCTTTGGTGAAGATGTCTACAATTTGCTCAATTGTGGAAGAATGCCTCAAATGAATTGTCTTGGCCTCTACATAATATCGAATCAAATGGCACTTAATTTGTGTTGATGTGCTTAATTTGATTATGTAATCTAGGATTCTTAGCCAACTTGATTGCATAAGTATTGTCAACCAAAAGAGGAGTAGAATTCACCTATTTCTTCTGCAAATCTTCAAGTATTTTCCTAAGCCACACAATCTCCTTTATTGCTTCTGCAACAACCACATATTTTACCAATGTTGTGGAATCTGTTGGAACAGACTGTTTGTGTGATCCCCAAGAGACAATTGTAGATCTGAAGACTCATGAGGTATCTTGAAGCAGACACTCCATTCTCTTTATTACCATCAAAGTTTGAAACGAAATATCCAATCAATATGAAATCATCCACCTTAGAATATTTGAGTCCAAGGTCTTGAGTCCCCTTCAAATATTTTAAAACTCTCTTTGCAACACACAATGTCCTTCACAAAAAATTTGCGTGAATGTGGGAAAGGATCCCAACAACAAATGAAATATATGGTTTGGTGGCGGTAAGGTAGATAAGATATACCACAAGCCATCTATACTTGGTGGCATCCTCAAATTCATTTCCTTCTTTAAATGTGAGCTTCAAATTATGTTCCATTGGAGTGGAGAATCACAGAACTTATCACACAACTCACAACTCCTCCCTTTGGCAAATCAAAGCTTCTCCCTTTCACAAATTGTATTCACCAGTGTATTGGATGTGGGGTCGGCCGCATTTTATGATTAGAAAATCCCTAGAAGAGACAAACTACCTAAAAGTTGACAGAACTTTGCTTCAAATCCGTGTCTGTGGGGTTTTTTAAGTCACTGATCCGTTTCAAGACAGGTCATTATCGTGGATCTGTTTCAGCTTGATGGGGTCTAGTTCGGAACCTCGGATCCGTAGATCCTAGAACCCTCCTTGGAGGATCCAGTAACACAACCAAGAATACAAGCATTGCATTGCTTCAACTTCTTTAGAATGGTGGAAAAACCAAAAACACCATACTTCTTCAACATTCTAAGACTAGCATAATTGATATGTACATATCTAACATGTAAGAAACTAGATGACAATACCTTCTTCATGCTAAGAGTGGCATGCAAAATTCTGAGCTCTTGTAGATGTCCCTTTCAACTTCAATAGCTATCATATTCACATCCAGACATGATGAATTGGTTGTCAAAGGATCTCCTTATCTCGACTTTCCCATCAAATATGTGGATGGAATGGCCTTGTTGTCGAATGTGTCGAATGTGCACAAGAGGCAACAAATTTGTCAACAACTCTGGAAGATAGACAACATTCTGCAACATAAAATCAGGCAATCCAAGCAATTTAAGCATGATGGTGCCAATTCCTTTAAGTTTGAGGCTAGACTTATCTACAAAGTACAATATACCATCTACATTGTCATTTAAATCTTCAAAAAGGTCTCTTCAAGATGTCATGTGGCGAGTAGTACCAATGTCAAGCAGCCAAGTATCTCTTCAAGAGGCAAATGAAGCATTGAACAACACTTCATTTACACCAATATTGCAATATGCAACAATGTAATGAGCAAATTCATGAAAGGAAAATTGACTCCAAAACTTAAGGGATTTCAAACCTCATAAAGACACAACTAATAAGTTTGATTCAAATGAGATTACGCGTATTCTAAAGAGATATTACAGGATGGTTGCACACGCATGAACCACAAAGCCACTTTTTCACAGATGGCTAGCCATATTTGCTTGATTAACAATTATACATAAATCAGTTTTGTTCATATCATCAAGCCATGGTGAAGATGTACACAATGGAGGACACAGAGCACAATGGGGTGAGATAACTATTAATATCTGCAACGCTTTCCTTTCCCAGTTCGAAAGATGGTCGTACTTGACTCTAGCTCGCAAATAAGGGTTTGCAAATTTGCACCAGGTTGCAGCCAACTCTAGTATGATGAACTTGATTGGGAGCGTGTTAACCCCCAGATTTGCCTATATGTAAATCGAAGGGTTAAAAGGAAACTTATTTCATAAGGTTGGTATTCAAACTTGTTCAAGAGAAATAACCTTCACAGGTTAGAGGTTGGTTCTCACAAGGTTAAGATGTGTGTTGTTTCAATGATATAATCCAAGTTCAGAGTCAAAAGCATTGCACAGAATTTTTATCAGTATTGAAGGAGATGCCTATTTTTAGCAATTTTCCTAATTTTAAGAGACATAGTTTGAATGTCCGCACAACAAAGATGATCACATTTTCGGCAGCCTTGTGAGCTCAGGATTCTAGTGAACCATTTTTGGATGGCATGCATGGCATTACATGGCACTTTGATGGAGTTACATGTTTTTGCATGCCAAATATTCAAACATGCAGTCACTTATCTATTTTTACTATTTAGCAATGTGACATGTGGCATCCAAGGATATATGACACATGGCATCCATGCATGGACGACACATCGCAGCATGCATGGGCACATGCACTAGACTAGAGTGAACTACACCTGAACAAGATGCATGAATAAGACTTGCCCCACTTAACTTAGAGATCTTCCACTTAATTGAGCCATGTAAGTTGGGTGAAGCACACGAGGTCAAGGGTGTAGCACACATGGACAAGTTCAGTTGTACTTGGCACTTAGCTCACACGTGAGAGACAGATGAACTCCAACAAAAGGGGGGGGGGTGTTCTCTCATGCAAGAGGAGAACTCCATGCAAGGGGGGAACATTCACTCACCTTTAGTGTCATCTAGAGGAGTGCTCCCTCTATGCAAGTCAAATTAGTCAATGGGGATCAAGACCTCTAGGCCAAGCTATTTAGTGAGGTTTGGGGAGAGGAAAAGGGTGGAAATTTTTTTCTAGCAATAGCGGTGTACTGCTCCTCCATTCTTCTTCATTTGTGTCTTGGCTTTTTTAGTTTTATGTAGTGATCGACATTGGATCAACTTTGTTATTGTCTCTATGCTGTATTCAAGCTTTTGTTTAATGCAAAGGAGAGTTTGACTATGCTATTCTTCTAGCTCTTTAATTTGTTGATGCATTGATGTATTTCTGTATGGATTTTAAAACTAATAGGCCTTTATTTTGATAATTTACTATCATTTAGAGCATTTTTCTCCCATTCATTTACCTTTCAAAGCTCTTGCATGCAGGAATTTCCAACATATATATATATCTATATATTTGGTGGCTTAATTACAAACCAAAGATCATTCTTTGCTGCTATTATACAGGTTTTTATTCCAGATTTATAGGCTGAACAACAGTAAACAAAGATTAAAGACACCGCACTGAGGTTAGCATGCACCAGCCCAAACAGAGAGGAGGTTCATCGGTGACAAATGGGTAAATGTTCCTATAAGTTGTAGCGGTTTCCTTTGTTGAATTTCAAAGGTCTGGATCGTCATTAGAAGTGTGAAAATTAGCGCTAACAAAGAGCAAGCGCACGACTAGTGGAGGTGGAAATCATAATTCTTTAAGTATACCATGAGACACCAGTGAATAACACGCGTAGATGTCTAATGCAACCATACCATTGATAATGTCAAGAGGAAAATCGAGGACAAAGAGTGTAATCCTGCAGGCCAATAGCACTTAATATTTGCTGGGAAGATATTAAAAGATGGGCAAACTCTAGCGGATTATAATGTTCAAAAAGACTTAACTATCGACTTCTTTACTGATAACGGTTTTCACCTTGATGGAAATGCCTCCCCTTAACTGCAACACTAAAAATCGAGATAGAAATTGAACCCAATGAAACAATTGAGCAAATTAAGCAACGAATTGAGGAAAAGGAAGGGATACCTCCTTGACAACAAAGGCTCATCTATGGAGGAAAATAGATGAATGCTGAAAAGACATCCGATGACTACAATAATGAGTAGCAATTCTGGAGTATAACAACACACACATATATCAGGTTGAAAATAATACAGAGGTGATATGCAGAATAATAACATGCCAGCATAGATCCCTCTTGAATCTGGATCTATCAAGCATCAAGAGGGATCCAATTTCTTGAGATATAAATTATTTTTATCTTAAATTTTGTACATGTCCTGGAAAAATTTACACCTCAAGAAATTTGATCCCTCTTGGTGCTTGATAGATTTGAGTTTAAGATGGATCTATGCTAGTTTTAATATTTTTATTTTAAGACCCGACATGGATATTTTCAATTATTTATTATTTTATTTTATTTTATTTTTATTTTATGAGCCAACATGATTTTTTTTAATTACTTGTTACATATGATAACATTACATAATGTTAAGTTACTGTACGTGACAACATCTCCCTCATACTTGGTTGTCGAGCACCTTGCTACTCTTGATGCAACCAAAGGAGAGGAGTATGAAAAGATTTTGAGGAAATAGAAACACAGGTTTGGAATGACGATGCAAAGTTGACCGAGCCAGTACTCAAGTCTTCAACAGAGGTAGCAAGCTGAGAGCAAAATGGGGGAGGATAGAAAGCAAATATGGGAATCAAGGAAATAAAATGTCAGAGCTTTAATACCACTAACAGGCCTAGGTAACTCCAAGTATGGATGTATTTGAATTAATGTGAATCAAATATATATAGTGAAAAATGACCCTGGGTTTTCATCTCCCAAGAGGTTATGGTGACTCTTCAGTGTATTCTTTGGTAACTGAAAACATTTAAAAATAATCTAATATTTAGAATGCAACCATAATCTTGTAGGATTAGGTATCCAACACCTGGCAACCATCTTAATGGTCTGAACTGTGTTTTTCATGCCATGGATCAATTTTAATTCCTGACTTGCATAATTCATAACAAGCTATATGGATATTGATATAGAGATATGATCTTTATTTTGCATGCCCAGATCTGATTTGCAAGTTTGATCTGCTTTTTTCTTATCCTAGCAATCCATCCTAACCATAGTCGATAACATCGACATCAACAAAAATATGGCAAGGTTCTTGAATACAACTTCTACGCAACATTGGCGAAAAAATCAGCAAAAATTGGCAGACCACAACAAACATTAAAAAATACAAAATATATTCATTTTTTCAAAATTTTAAAAATATAAAGCAGGAACAACATCAGATAAACACATTGACCATAAATATTGAGAATGTACTAATATATAGATGTGGTGGATGCCAAATAAAAAAATGATACATTAAAGTTCCAAAGATTGGAAATTTGGAAGTTTCAACGCTAGTTGGCAAATGAGATTGAACCCTTGCTCCACTAAAAAATCAGTGATGGTGATGATGATGGTTGTCTAGCTAGCTCCACAATTAGTGATGATGACCACAAACCCTCTCCCTTCCTTCTCCAAAAGCCCAAAGACAAAATGTGTAATATCCCAAATTGATATTTTGTGTTCTCTCACTGATGTGGTTGAGGTATTTGTTGGTTTGGTTCAGAGTTACTTTATATTTAACCTTTAAGCATAAATTGCATGCAATGTCCAGATAGTGCACAAATCCCAGATATGATAAAAGCTCAAATTTATAATGAAAGAAGCTTCAACAAACTGTAAAGACATAGCAATCATTATAGCTTGAGTTGTTGATCAATACAGAAGAGACATGCATGCCATGCATCCACTACAGCTCCAAAACGTGATGCCTTCTCCAGTTGATTGGCCCATGCAAGGAAAAACATCCTCCTTTGATGATAATCTTTTCGTAATTACTTCAATAATTGGAGAGGAGTGCAAGAACTTTTCAGATAACAGAGTATGGGTCTCCGGAAGATTTTGGTGAACACATGGTGTAATGTCCTCTTCCAATTAGGCCTTGAGGCCCAAAACCGCTAACCTATGTGATTCCTGTGGGTTCGAGCGGTTACTGACAGCTAGGGAATCAGCTAAGGACTGATGCCATCCATAGAAGATCTAGGGCATCATCATTGGGTCAAGAAGGGCCACCGAGGCCAAAGGCCACCCTCGTGCATGCCATCTAAGCATTATTTAATGATGCATGCACTCTTTAAGTCTCCATCCGCATGCATGCAAGTCAACAGCAAATTAGAAGATAAAGTGACCTAATTAGGTCAAAGATTAGGTTTTGCACAATTGAACTTTATAAATAGAGGATAAAACGAGAGGAGACTTCACTTTTGATTATGATTATTTTGGGAGCTCTTGGATAGAAGCACAGCATGCAGCACAGCAGTTGGGGTTGGAGACGGAGTCTTCAGCTAACAGGATTTCGGCAGTGAAACATCTGTCCTAGTCTTATTCAGGGTAAGCCATACAGGTTCACCACTTGTTCTTCATTCATTCATTTATAAGTTATCCAGTATTTGGTATAGACACGTGTGCAGCCGTAAGAGAGGGTTTTCAGCCAGAAAGCCCTAATCAGTTACTGGGCCTTCAGATCTCGGTTTTACTCCGAAACTCAGGCACCATTCTCATCAGCAGCATCATACTCCGGTACCCGGTGATTATCAAATCCATCCATGCTCATCCGGAACAGTTATCAGCAGTTTCAGGATTCCAGGGGCGTGAGCAGCTGTCTCTCAGAAGCAAGTCGCTTTCTAGAGGACTCAGAAGTTCTGCATGTACCAGGCATTCTCTCCGACACGGAAAGGCTATCAGCCCTGCAAATCGGCAGTTCCATCGGACACCTCCTTCCCTGAGGGCGTCATCCTTTTCTGACTGGGCGTCTTGCTGCTGGGGGTTCACCAGAAGCAGAGGAGATCAGTTAATCTCCGATCCAGTTCTCAGTGCTTGCAGACTTTCTCCAGAGCAGTCCAGCCGGATTATCAGTGGTAAGTGTTCATTCTATCTCACAAACCCTAACCCTAATTTTTCCTATAAAATAGGGATTTTTGCATGGCAGTTTGCATGCCCCGTTGTATCAGCATATTTGTTTAGAAATAGAAAATATCGGGATTTGGGGATATTACACATGGAGACTTTTTGATACCTTTTAGGGCAGTAGCGAATTGTTTCTTCAAAATGGAGGGCGTCCCTCAATCAACACGTCTTCTACTTGGATCTTCTCTAAATGTGCAAGAGGAGTCTCTGAAATTGCCAGGTATGATAATATGGGAAAGAAAGGAAGGCTCTCATCCCTATAGCGAATTATTGCCCAATGAGACACGTCTTCTTTATGTTGTTGATGGATCTTTGATCTTCACGCCTTGATATGTTGTTGCTCTTAGTAATGATGAGTAACTGTGGAAAGATGTGATAGATCTATACGATCTATCCCTGAAAGTGATTAGGGCAAGTAGATTTCGCTGTCGAAAACACTTGATAACTAAGGGCTCACGCCCTCAACCCCAACTTGATGTTGTCGTTGCTCAGCTCTTGAAACCAATCTCAAAAGTGAATAATAACATTGATACCTTTTTTGTTCGACTTCTCTTCTTTTATAGCGTTGAGGTTTGCATGACTTTGCATGCATGCAACCTAATTGTCCAGTGTCGCATGCAAGGTGAAATAAGGCCTGCATGCTCCACATGCTTGTTGATAATTGCTATGTTGGCCTTCCTTAATCTACTGATGACAGAATAACACTAAAGTGATGTTCTTTTATGCTCTCGATACTGTTAGTCCTCAATCAATTCCCTTTTTCATTAATACCCGCTCGAACCTAAGGGAATTAAATAGGTTAACAATTGTCTTTAGTTCTTAATTAGAAGAGGACATTATAGTCCTCCCCGCTCAAAATTGCTTGTCCTCAAGCAACTGTAAACCAGGATGTTGCAATAGTTGTTCTCCTTCCCATGTGGCATCTTCAATAGGTAACTCTTTCCATTGTACCAAATATTCATGGATTACCCTATTCCTTAGCCTTCTTTTTGACCTGTAGAATCTATTATGGAATTAGCACTAGAATCCCCTCATCATCCAATGGAGATCAAAGTTACAAAAACCAAACCGGTGGACGAACCAGTTGACCCTCAGAACCAGAACCGAAATCGGAACCGATCAAAAACCGAGTAAAAAACTGGATCATAAAATCGGTCCACCAAAAATACATAAAATATTCAAAATTTAATTTTTTTTAAATATTCATGTGCATCCATGTGAATTCAAACCATTATACACAAAATATGCAAAGTTTCTCATGTATATAGCATATAAGTTCATAGAACCAAAATAGCACTTAACATTGAGTGCAATCCATGTCTGCATCAAAATACATCAACAAAAAAGCTCTAAATGGCCTATACAAAACATTGGAGTCAAAGACTAAACAATCTAATCATCTGAATCCTCAAAATCAAACTCAGACTTTGAGCCATCATCTACATCCTAATCCTCAATATGGGGTGTCTAAGCTTGGGCCACCTGACTTGACTCCCCTGGTCCAGAAGGCACATGTCCAACATCAACTCCCACATCCTACTGTTGTGGAAGTGGGTCCAAATCCAGCCATGAGAGGTCTTCATTGTCAAATGCCGTCCAAATCCAGCCATGAGAGGTCTTCATTGTCAAATGCTGTTGGCTTAGTCTCCACAACCCAATCTGCTGATGCATCACCATCATCTAAGAAAATGGAACACGATTCAAGAGTCTTGTTCTGCAATTGGTTGCGCTTCAACCTAAGGTTGTACTCAACAAATACCATATCATCTATGTTGCACTGGTCTCAGGGACAGGGGGACGCAGGGGACGCGGGGACGAGTTTCCGGGACGGCTAGAGCGCACCCCCAATTTTTCAGGGGACGGCAGGTTGGGGACGGCAATTATATAATATAA
>LPNX010755043.1:210225-230398 GCA_001517045.1 Pseudotsuga menziesii
AAAATTAAACTATCTTCCAGTCTTTAAAGTTTAAAACTTGAAATTCATATGCAAAAGGAAGAGTCTATCTAAGCATAAATATTAATAATAGTTCAAAATGGCAAAAATGCCTAAAATAAAACAGTCACTAGTAGTAGTGTCATATGCAAAATGACAAAACGCCAAAATGCCTCAAGGCAACAAAAAAGAAGTCTCTGAATCAATGCCCATAGTAGTATGAAGGTTGAAGCTACTCATAAATTTTGATCCTCTTCATGAAGACTATCCAAAAATGCTTGAGCCTCACTTCCTTCATTCTGATCATCATCAATGCCCTGCAAATGCAACTCCATGTCCTCTAATGGCACATTAACCAATCCTGTATGGATGGATGGCCCATTATCATCATCATCAATTTGTGAAGCATCCTCAGGATCTACATCCCATTTTGTTGTTGGTCCCTGTAAATACTCTGGTGTCTTCCTTGTAAGAAGGCGAAGACTACTATGCACATAAACTAGTTTTTCTGCTCTCTTTGAAGTAAGCATGTTCCTCTTAATAGAGTGGATAAAACTAAATGTGGACCAGTTCCTTTCTGCAGCTGAGGAACTAGCAACCTGAGATAATAAACGCATAGCAAGAGTACGGATATCTGGAGTCTTGTCCCCATA
The DNA here is from genome assembly GCA_001517045.1 of Pseudotsuga menziesii. NCBI lineage: Eukaryota > Viridiplantae > Streptophyta > Pinopsida > Pinales > Pinaceae > Pseudotsuga > Pseudotsuga menziesii. Next base: position 210,876 of record LPNX010755043.1, read on the forward strand.
CATCCTCCACCATCCACTAGGACTTCTTTGTGCCATACCAAGCAAATCAGCTTTTGCAGCTTTGGAGAAAGTGGGGCCACTAATCAATGCAAAATCAAGAAATTGCTCTCGAATTATGGTTGCTTGCTCTTGTGTATAGATCTTTTCTATGGCATCAATGAAACCTTGTTTCACCTCAGGGTCATCTATTGGTGGAACTCTTCCTTATCTCTCCACATACCACTTTGGATTAAGTGCATAAGCGGCCATATGAAGAGGTGTGTTCATCTTGTTCCACTTTTTTTCTATCAACTTTTGGAGTTCATTAAATAACTCCAAAGAGAGGTCCCTCTCACGAATGGTGGACTTGATCTTTCCAATCATGCTGTCAATTGATTCATATATTTCCCCAAGGCAAGGGGAATCTGAATCTGCATAACTGATTAACTCCACTATTGGAGAGGTGAAAGAGACAATGTATCTCACATCAACCCACCAATCATCATTCAACATCATTTGTCTTACCTTCTTTCCTTGATCTATTTTGGATTCCCCACATGCAGTACACTCAGAGCTAATAACAGTGGACTTTAAGGCCTGTTGCAGCTCTAGCATACGGTTAAGAAGAATAAAGTAGGTAGCATACCTTGTATCTGCTAGTTTCAAGAACTCCTTATTTGCATAAATCCTGTAAATAGCTAGAGAGGCATGGTGGTTGCAAATGAACATTTGCGCATCTCTTGCATCCAAAATAATGGGATTGATCCAAGAAATTTTACCAATATTTTTGAGTGCAATATTTAAAGCATGCACACAACAAGGAGTCCAAAATAGATGCTTGTACCTTCTTTGAATCATCAACCCTTCAGACCTACAAACTGGAGCAACGTCTGTGATAACTTGAACTATACATTTGACGAACCAATCTCCTCAATTGCATCTTTTAATACCTCATACTGAAAGGAAGCATCCTTCATCTTTCCAGAACAATCAATTGCCTTCAAGAAATATGGACCGCTTGGAGAGGTGACAATGATATTCAACAAAGGCCTTTGTTGAATATTTGTCCAACCATCCATGACAATTGAGCACCTGTAATCAACCCATGATTTTCGAAGGCCTTCCATCACCCCTTGCATCTTTGAGACCCCCCTATCTAACAATGTTGTCCTTAATTTATTGTAACCAGGGGGTTGAAATGATGGGCCAGCAGCACAAATTTTCACCATCATCTCTTTGTATTGAGGGGACCAAGTGGCATTAAAAGATATTCCATTAGCAAAGAAAAATTCAGCAATGGCATCCTCTGCCTCATTCTTGCGTTGTACATTGAACATTTCTGTCACAATAGCACCTTTTTTAGCTTTTCTAGTTGAAGTTGAAATAGATACACTGCAACCCTCAGGTGGATCAACTACACTTTCGTCATTGACTTCTTTTAATCCTGAAAGTCTAGGTTTTTTAAAAACAGAACTTTCTTCCTCTACCTCTACAGTGCCCCCTGTGGCAGCCATGTGAAGTCTGGTAATTTCAACTCTTTTTTCCAATGGGCAGGTGCAGCCCTTTACTCCATCCCCTGGAATGGCCAAAAGATGATGGTAAACTCTGGTGTAGCTACCTTTAAATGTGTGATTACAGAGTTTGCACTGCCATTCCTCTGAACCGCAACTATTTTTTCTCTTATTCTGGGTGATTTTGTTGACATATTGTAGCAATGGTTTCTTCACATTGATTATGGTAGAGTTTTCAGTAGGTCATGTTGTTTCAAACTTTGATTCGGTAGCAGGAGTGTTGCTATCCATTTATATGATAGTGTGAACTTTGAAGCTTAGTCTGAGACTCTGAAATTTAAAAAAAAATGAAAAATGAAGTTGACTGTTGAATCAAGATGCAATAAAGTTTAATTTCATGCTGCGATCAAAAAATATATATTAAAAATAAATACTAAATTTCTTCAAAAATAAATATAAATTTAATTTTTTTTATTAATATAGGAACTAGTTCACCAAAAAAAACGATGCCTCCAAGAGACCAAAAGACCTAGATATCAACTGGTACTCAATTTGCTATGTAGTATGTACCCACACAACACAGATATGATATAGCGCTCAGTAGATGGAATTATACAATAGACAGTCAAAACAAACAGAAAGTTAAGAACCACATCTTCATATTCTGCACAGTTACTGGCATGTGCCTTGACACAGTTGTTATAACTCGATAGCCAAACAGAAGGATAGCAACCATATCTTTATATTTTGCACAGTTACTATAAATTTTTTAAATAACGTACCTGTAGCACGTTGTTGATCACCCAAGAGGCAGTGGGAACTTGGACAAGCTCTGTAAACCACGCAAGATGGGGACGAGCTCTACAAATGCCAAACCAAGAGTTCAAACTTCAAGACTGTCCCTAAACCTGGAAACCATGATTTCGGTCAGCAAACCACGATAGTCTGGCCACGGGTGCGAGCTAAAGCACGAGACGTGTGAGGGATAGTCTGGACTCTATAAAGTGGAGGCCGCAGGTGCACAGTGAGGCCGCGGGTGCTGGAGGTCGCAGGTGCTGGAGTCCACGAGTGCACAGTGAGGCCGCGGGTGCTGGAGGCCGCGGGTGCTGGACTTGGAGGCTGCGTGAGTTGGAGGTGGAGGCTACCGTGATTGGAGCAGCAGCGTTGGAGTAGACTGATGTTTGCAGACTTTCGGTGTTGGAGCAGACTGGCGATTGTAGACAAGGGTCAAAAAAAGCCAGTGTTGGAGCAAACGAATGAGGTGGGGGTGAGTTAGAACTTAGGATAGTAAAATTATATGAATAGGGTTTTAGTTTATAGGTTTTACTTTTTTTAATTTTATTTTAGGTTTTAATTTGTAAATTTTAATATTTTAATTTTGTTTTTTTATAAATTTTTTTAATGTGCAAAAAAGGGGACGCGTGGGAGTCCCTGATTGGTCGAGGGACTTCGGGGAAGTCCCCGAAAAGTCCCCGATTTTTGGGGGTACGTTTAGGGGACGGCAAAAAAGTCCCTGAGTCCCCAATGGAGTCCCCGGCCATTTGGGGACGTTTCCGAGGAGTTCCCAAGTCCCTGAAACCCCGGAACGTAGGGAACGAGTGAAATTTTAGGGGGATGGGTCCCCGTGCAACGTAGCATATCATTCAACCGTTTTTGCTCTAAACGGTTGCGCTTCTTGGTGTGTATATGCTCAAAAACACTCCAATTGCGTTCACAACCAGAAGCACTGCATGTTTGGCTCAATATTCGAACTGCAAACTTTTGCAAATCAGCGCACTGACTACCAAATTGTTGCCACCAATATGCTGCATGTAAGGACAAATAAAAATTAGCAAATGAATTTAAGCACAAACTCGAAAAAAAATCCAATGAATTAAAATTTACTTTGTAATTAATTACCTGGAGGATCTTTTGATCTACCTCGTACGGTTGTAGCCAGGCCGAAGATACCAAGACTCTCATTGAAATGCAAGAGCTTGTTGTGTCTTTCATCTTGTTTATTGGGATCGGAGACCATGCGCTCAATGCATTTATATAATCCTTCTTTTACCTCCCCATCTGCTTCAAAATCTTTTGTGTAATGGTACCTTCAGAAGATTCAAGACAAAAAAGATGATCACATTAAAAAAAGGATAAACTTTTGCAATTAAAATTTAGTAATATCACTTAAACACTTTGAAATTAGTTACCTTGGATTCAAGTAATAGCCTGCAGCATGTAAAGGCCAATGAAGTTGTATGTTCCATCGTTCATCAATGATTTTTCACATAGGAAGATATTTTTGTCTTTTGCCCTCATATGATTCATTTATTGCCTCCTTGGCTTGATCCATGGCCTCATAAATAAACCCCATTGTTGCTTTATCACCATCCACCATTATCAAGACTTTCACAAGAGGCTGGCTAAAAAGTACGATCTCCTCTGCCTTTTTCAAAAATGCTTTCTCATAGACTTTATCAACAATGTCTTTTCCATCAACCTTCTTGCTCCATTGAGATGCATTCCACTCATCACAAGAGAACATCTTCCTCAAGTTGGCCTTTTGCTCAATCAAGGATTGCAATGTAAAAAAAATTGTTGCAAATCTTCTGATAGCTAGCCTGACAAGCTCTTTTCCACCAGTGCATTTTCTCATAAGGGTCAAAACCCATGAGTGGTTGTAAATGTATCTTGTGATAGATTTTGCTTGTTCTACACACTTTCTCACCCGCTCAATTTTCCCTATATCCTCAAGCATGAGGTCCAAACAATGGGCTGCACATGGATTCCTTTAACAACTTTCCAGCTGCAACATAATTGGAGGCATTGTCTGTGATAACCTGCACTACATTTTCAACCCCCACCTCCTCAACTACGTCATCCAAAAGACGAAATAGTAATTGTGCATCCTTCACTTGATCAGATGCATCCACTGATCTAAGGAACATAGTCCCTTTTGGGCAAGCAACTAGGAAGTTAAGAATGGTGCGACCTCTTGCATCAGTCCATCCATCAAACATGATTGTGCACCCTGTTTTACTCCATGAGTTTTTGAACCCTATGAGGTACTCTTGTAACCTTTCAACTTCATTTTTCAAAAGTGGCCCCCTAATATCCTCATAACCAGGGCCCTTGAAGCCTAGGCCACATGAAGCTATAGCATCCAACAAAGGTTGATAATATATCGACCTTGAAGCATTGAAAGGTATGTTTGCATCATACCACCATCTAGTAATGCATTCCCAAGCATCCTCCTTTTCCACCTTCTTCCATTTGGCATAAATGGTGGGCTAAGCACTAGGGGTAGTGCGGGGTTGAAAGAAAGACTCAAGGCTACCACGGGGTTTTTTAAATTGGGATGTACTACTACCAACACCACCAACTACAACATTTTCTTCCCTAGGAATGGTATAAGGATCATGGGCAAGGTTAGGAAAACTAGAGGATTCTTCAAAACTAGGGTTCCTCTCAAGAAAATCAGAGCTACAACTTCTCCCTATCTCTCTTTGCACCCTCTTGTTTTTGGATTTTTCAGCATGGTAAGATTCAAGAAGACCAAGCATCTCAGCTCTAAAGTCATCAGGGACTTTGAGGCATGGTCTTACATTCCCCCTTGTACCAGCTAAGTGTTGTTTCATCCTATTTATACCTCCCCCCCCAACCTCTTTTTGGCAATAGTTACACAATTTTTTCCTCAACTAATTGACAATGTACCCATGCAACATCTTTTCTATCTTTCAAGGCCATGGCAAGCAATATAAATCTACAAATTAAAACCCTTTTTTTTTAATTCTATGAAAAAAAAACAACGCTATCAAAGTTTAAAGAGACTATTCCATACAATATTAAATGAATACAGACTACAATGCACATTTAGAGCCTTTTTACATACCTTGAAGAGTGCCTCCAAAATGCTCCAAATCTTATGCAAATGTCTCCAAAGAGATTCAGCCCATAAATTCTCCAAAATACTCCTTCAATCTCCTCTTCCAATCAGCCTAGGAACCAGCGCTAAGACCCTTAACAATCAGCACAATCAAACTTCAAAGATCCAAAGACACTCAAGCACATACTCGAAAACACTCGAATGAATAGTGTGAGTGAACGAGGGGGGGTGGGGGTCTTTTTATAGGTTAATGAGGTGTCTTTTGGATGTCCAGATACATCCCCCCCAACCAACATTCAAAAAGTTAAAAATAAAATTTAAAAAAAAAATCACATTTTTGAGGCTCCGTACAGACCGGATGGTTTGCTGAGAAAACCGGTTTTGAAGCAGTTCGATACCGAACCGAGCGGTTCATGGACCAACCTGGTCGGTTCGGTAACGAACCGGCTCAAAACGGTTTAGTGGCCCAGTTCGGACCAAAAACCTCCTAGAACTGGGTTGACCAGTCGGTTTAGCAAGTTTCGATCCAGTTCTGGTAAGCTTGATGGAGATAGCTCGGTAGATGGAGTGATCTATTGCCCCACTGTTTTCTTAAGAATTGATACATGGAATACATTATGGATTTTACTTTCTTTGGCAAGCTCAGGCTCGTAAGCCACTTCCCCAACTTTTCTGATTATTTTGTAAGGAACATATAAGCTAGGATTGAGTTTCTCTACCCCTTTTTTCTTGAGTGAACACTATCTATAAGGTTGTAGTCGCAGATATACCAAGTCTCTCACCTCGAAACTACGCACAATCATGTGCTTGTCTGCGTACAACTTTTAGTGGTTCTGTGTTGTATGTAGATTTTTTTAATTAATTTGAGAATATCCTAGTTGTCCTATATCCAATCTTTCTCTCTAGCACTCTACTGTCTCCAAAGACTATGTCTGCAAAATTAAACACCTCATAGTCATACAGTGCTCTGAAAGGAGCCATTCCAATCGACATATGGTGTGAAGTATTATAGCAATATTCTCCGAGATCTAACCATTTGACCCATGTACTCTCTTTCCCTGCTACATAATTTCTCAAATATCGCTCAATCCATTTGTTAACGATCTATGTCTATGAGTCGCTCTAAGGGTGATAGCTCGTGTCGGTCGCTAATTATGTCCCCACCAACATAAAAAGCTCTTGCCAAAAGGCATTAGTGAACTTATTGTCCCTGTCACTAACAATGGTCTTAGGTAGTCCGTCTAATCTGAATACTTCTCTGAAAAAAAACTCCGCCACCTGTGATGTTGAGTAGTCGGATGGAATGGCAAAGAAATGGGTGAACTTAGTTAGTATGTCCACCACTACATATAAGCAATCTCGTCTTTGAACCTTGGGTATCCCTGTAATGAAATCCATCGAGAGGATATCCCACTTTTGCTTGAGTATAGATAGTGGCTGAAGTAAACCTGTTGGATGAGTGTGCTCTACCTTGTTCTGTTGGCAAGTACTAGATTCCCTAACATGCTGCATTACATCCTCCTTGAGGCCCTTCCATGACAACCTCTCTCTAATCTATTTGTAAGTCTTTAAGAAACCTTGATGTCCTGACAATGGTGAATCATGTGAAGCATGCAAAATCTTTTTTTAAGGCAGACTCGAGAACTAAGTAGATCATATTCTTGTAGTAAATGATGACATTTATCACCCTATATTTGTCGCCCTGTATCTTCCCATCTAGTAACTCACAAGTAAATTTATTTTTAGAATATTCAACTAAAAGATGAGACTTTCAGTCTATAGATATCCTCATGAGAGATAAAGTGGTTAGCCCTCTAAATAGTGCATCTGCTATAACATTGTTCTTTCCCTTCACATATTCAATCTCAAAGTCATAAGCTTTGGTCTTGTTTAACCATTTTTGTTACCTTTCATGTAATTATTTTTGTTCCAAAAAGTATCTGTGGTTGTTGTGATCTGTCTTGATTTTAAACCTGCTACCCACCAAGTATTACCTGAATTTTGTTAAGGCCTGTAAGATTGCTAGCATTTCTTTGACATATATAGAGTAGTGGCGTTCATAATCTTTAAGTTTCCTACTCTCAAAGGCAATCCGGCGGTGGTTTTGTATCAATACTGCTCCTATGCCTTCTCTTGAAGCATCACATTCTAATACAAATGGCTGAGTGAAGTCAGGTAAAGCCAAAACGGGACACGAACTCATAATCTTTTTCAGTTTTTCAAATGTATGTGGTGCCTCTTCTGTCCAACTGAATGCCCCCTTTTTTGTAATATCTGTGAGGGGTGATGTCAACTGTGAGAATCCTTTAACATGCCTCATGCCACATATTTTGGTGTAGGCCAATCAAAGATGGCTCTAATCTTTTCCATGTGAACATATACTACATTGGCACTTATTACGTGCCACTAGATATAACATTTCTTGCATATCAAACTCACATTTGGACATTTTTGCATACAAATAATGTTCTTCTAGAATTCCCAACACTTCATCTAAGTGTCTCAAATGATTTGCCCATGTTTTATTGTATATTAATATATCATCAAAGAATACAAGGAGAAACTTACGCAACTAAGCCTTGAAAGTGTGATTCATACAAGATTGAAAATTTGTTGGTGCATTGGTAAGCCCAAAAGGCATGACTAGAAACTCATAATGTTTGTAGTGGCAACGGAAAGCTGTTTTTGCAATATCCTGATCCTTCACCCGGATCTAATGGTACCCTCATCGGAGGTCAATTTTAGAGAAGAATTTTGCGCCCTACAGCTTATCCATCAACTCATCAATTCTAGGAATGGGGTACCTATTCTTGATAGTTTTCTTGTTAAGTGCCCTGTAATTGATGCACATCCATAATGTGCCATCCTTCTTTTTCACCAAAACAACTAAGGATGCAAATGGGCTAGAACTTGGGCGTATGTAACCCAACATGCAACTTATACAAAAGTCACCTTGACGAAACACTGGAACGATGACAAACCCACCACACCTTCGGATCCGTCAAATCCCACCTCGCATTAAGCACTGGCAACAAGGGATGCCTCTAATGAAGAGTTGAATAAAGACGAAAAAAATCATATTGTATCAGTGGTTTTACCAAAACTCCACTCCCAATCCCTCCAAAAAGGTCCAATAGCTAGACCTTAGCTCGAGTTGAGGAAAGGGTACTCAACTTGGTAGTTACTGAGCTAACGAGTTGTAGTTTCCTTCTTCGAATGGAGCTAGAACCCGCTTTAAGGGGGGGCAAGGGAGTCACCTTTTACTAATCGAAAGGTAGCATTTTTCTTGTAGCTGAGCTAGTACTTATAGTAGGGGAAGAAGTAGTAGTTCTTCTTTTAGCTGATGAGCTAGTATGAGTTTTTAGTTCTTGTACTTTCTTTATCTAGTTGCATTAGTTATTTACTTGTTGTATGAGTTACTTGTTCTATTATAGTAGCTTAGCTCTTTGTAGTTGTTCCTATATTAGCTAGCAGTATGAGCTTTACTTGTAGCTAGTAACGGTTAGCTATAGTTGTCTTATAGAAGGCTATGAGAATTTCTTCTACTTTGCAAGGGCAGTGTAACCCCAGGTCTAGGTGTGGTAAATAATTCGGATAAGCTAGAAGAAGGTATATTATTTGCTAAGTCAATCTATTTGTTGGTCCGCCAAGCTATTATTTTTCCGTGGTCCAATGGTTTACCAAATCTCCACTCCCAATCCCTCCAAAAAGGTACAATGGTTTACCAAAACTCCACTCCCAATCCCTCCAAAAAGGTCCAATGGTTTACCAAAACTTCATTCCCAATCCCTCCAAAAAGGTCCAGGCATCCCGATGCTCATTTAAAACAGCTCAAAGTTCATTATAAATGCACGCAACTCTCTGATAGGACTATCAGACATCATGAGCGCAAACTCCTGACCAAGTGATCTCCACTCTTCCCACAACATAATCCAAAGGTCCAATAAATCACATCAATAGAAGACACCCATCTGACTCAGCTGGCGTGCCTGAACATGCGGCATCTCTGCTACACAACACACTAGTCACAGCAACTCCAAATCAGACACCTTGCCCTCCCACCAATCTCTACGCCACCCAAATACTCCAAACCAAGATAGACCCACCAACAGTCTACATTTATACATGACAATTATTAGATTCCAATTTCTATTTTGTGTTCAGAACTGCTACAGAGGTTTGACTTGGGTTTTAGTTAGGGCCATCGTACGCTTTGCAGACTGGAAAAATTGCCTCCAATTTCATATTTTGACAGCTGGGTACCCTTTTTCTGGGCTTGGGCATGGCCATATTGTTTTGTGCTGTCCATATACCAATATAAGGTACTGTTTGTTTAATGGATGTTTTTTGCATATGTATGTGTGTGTCATTTCCTAGCTGTATCTTATTCAAACTTTTTTCAAAGGTTGTCATATCTATATCCAAATCTGGAAGCATGTCCGTATCCATTTCAATGCAACTTGGGGAAATTTTTAAAAGAAAAATGAACCAGATTAGATGGAAGAAAAGCTGAACAAATCCACCAAGAAGATATTCACATTTACTATATATACCATATATTCATTCAGTGTTATCATGTTCAAGGGGAAATTAAAACACTGTAATAATCTTAGGCAAAATTGGTAAAAAACAATTAATAAATACTACGCTGTACAGATGTACTTCAAATTTGCTATACAAAGTAGATGTACCCAGTCAAGAACAAAAAGAAGAAATAAAATTATATTCATATCCACAAAAGACCAGAAGTCTTCATTTTGGCAAATAATTAGAATCGAAGGGATACCGTCATCTTCTGAGCTTTTACTATCGTCTTCATCATCGCTATCATCATCTTCTTCATCTGAAACCTTATACTGAGGAGGGGGGTGAAAGAAATTGGAAGTTGCTCTTCTGCCACGAGGCTCTGATATGATATTTGTTGTGTCAATGCCTTCAAGTTCCTTTGCTTTCTCTTTGCGTTTTTTCACGGCCCTGATCTCTGAGCAACATAACAAATTCTGTTAATAGTTAACACTGACCCATCACAGTACATTACACATACATTATGCAGATCACTTGAAACTACCTTCAGGAAGCAGTAATTCAAATTATCAAGCCTAGTTCAATAAAATGCAATGATATCAAGGCCCTAATTACTGAAAGAGATACTAACAAACCTAAGTCATGCGACACTGGAACACGAAACACATGGATACATGTCCAACAAAGGACCCATCAACCCTCAAAACATGACATGGAGAACACAGGATATATATATATATATAGAGAGAGAGAGAGAGAGAGAGATTCAAAAAATTTAGAACACTAACAAACTATTGATACAACCAGTTACAACATCAAACACACAAGAAATTAAAGTATTCAAGAATCAATACACATTAAATAGAGGTTTACAAGTTAGAACTGTAAACTACAGTTCTGTCAACAAAAACAAAAACAAAATGTATTACATAGATACTAATACTATGAGTGGGAATGACAATGGTAAAACAAAATAGGATAGATACTAGATACAGCAGATATTTTCTTTCTTGAGCTTGCTGTCTTGCTATAGCAAGGTTATTTGCAACACTGGCAGCTCCACTAGCAACAGTTGGAGAGATAACAATAATAGTTGGACTTGGAGGAGGGTGGGGGGGCAACCCCAACATTAACATTCTCCCCTTTCCTTGGACTTTTACCAGCAGCACTTGATGATTGAACCATGATCTGTCACCTGTGGTATGAATGAGGAAAAACGATGTTGCTAAAGAAATGACAAATCTAGGAAGATGGAATGCTTTCAAATCTCCAAGAATACCTTCAGATCTGGTTTTTCCCTTTCACCTGCGCAATGTTAATGCATTTTCCTCAGGCTTAGAAGCGAAAAGAGGAAAAAATTGTTTTTCCTGACTCTGTTTTGGCCCCTGGAGTGTTCAACACCTCGGGACATGCTAGGGAAAGGGTAGGACACGAGTTTGACACATGCCCTATTTCAGGACACCTGTCAAACTAATGTCCAACACATGTCCTAGCATGTCATGGGATACAGACATGCAGGCCCTTGTTGGCATGGCCTGTTTCTTACTAACAAAACATTGTTCTTTGTTGCTTGATAAACATCATATTCATCTTTATTTATTTGTATCAGTGCTGCATGTATTGTCGATAGATCAAATATATCGGATTTATCGGCAATATTTTCCCCCATCCGATATATTGGTTTGAATATATCGCAAGAAATCCGATATATTCAATGCATCATGATACACTATGAATATATTGCGAGTCGAAACAAAATATCAGCCTGCCGCTTAAAATTAAAAAAAAATTGTCCGCCGGCGTGTTTAAAGTCCATGGGTGGGCTTTTTTTTGTTTCATTCCGAGAGTGTGAGAGAGCAAGAACAGTGTGGGAGAAGTTAGAGAGCATTGATGATTGTGCATCCAGCAAAGAAGGAGAAAGCCAAGGATTTTGGCTGCCATTAGTGTAGAGATCGACGGATTGTGGAGAATTGATTCAAACCATCAAGAGTTCCAAGTATGTATAAACGTTTTGGCATCACTTGTTTGTTTTCCTAGACCTAGGCTAAGGTTTTCAATGTTCCTCTTCTTATTGTTTTTGAATAGAAGATTCAATCATTCCACATTCATCTAGCTCTCATTATTTAAGCCTTACATTATTATGTGTTTATTTTGATTTTTTCCTGCCATAGGTTTAATATTTCCTCCTCAATAAAATGTCAAAGCCATTGGATCCAATGTGGGGGTGTATGGTGAACCAGTAGAACTTCCCAATAGACAAATATTGACATGCAACCTTTGCGGCGAAAAAATTTATGGAGGAATTAACCGCTTGAAATACCACCTTGCCAAACTCACTAGGTTTGATGTGGATGCTTGTGAGAAAACTACCCCAAAAATTATGCGCATTGCAAACCAATCCATCATTGATATTGCTAATAAGAGGGATGCGAAGGAGGCTCACATAAATGAACTTACAAGTACATACACAAACACTGGAACAAGTGTCTCAATGGGAGGAGTAGGACCACAATCCCACTCCTCATCCACACGGCCCACAACTTCTTGAATCCCCTCATCAACCTCACCTTTCTTCGTGTCAAGGTCAACACTGGGGGAGCAACCTTCTATTCGGTCATTGGTTAAAACAAAGGAGAAGGAGGAGGCCGACAACATTATGACAAAATTTTATCTTCGTAGTGATATACCATTTAGCATTGCCAAGAACCCCTTCTACCATTCCATGTTTGAAGTTGCTACTATTGTTGCCTCGAGGTAAAGGGACCATCCTATAATGATTTGAGAGGGCATCTTCTTCAAGGGGAAAGGTTGATTGCACACAAAGATTAGCTAGGCTTAGGGAATCATGGGAGACCACCAAATGCACTGTGATGTCAAACGGGTGGATTGATACAAACGGCAGGTCAATTCTAAATTTCTTGGTTAGTTGTCCCAGGGGGACAATGTTTATCAAAAGTGTTGATGCAAGTGCTTATACAAAAGATGCACAATTATTATGTGAGTTAATGGATGGCTTTATCCAAGAGATAGGAACGCAATATGTTGTCCAAGTAATCACGGACACCGCTACTAATTACGTTGTTGCTAGGAGGTTGCTCATGGAGTGATATCCAACCTTGTACTGGAGTCCTTGTGCAACCCATTGCATTGATTTGATGATAGAGGACATGGGAAAAATTCCTTAAATCAAGGAAACCATTGGTTCAGCTCAGTGTGACCAAATACATATATAATCACACATATGTTCTTTCATTCATGAGACAATTCACACGGAACACAAAGTTGGTGCGTCTCGCAATCACATGTTTCACCACTAGCTTCATTTCTCTTCAGTCGCTCCTCAAGAGTATGTTGGAGTTACAAAGGATGTTTCTTTCTAATGAGTAAGCAACTTCTGTATATAGCACTAAACAAGATGGGCAAGCCATAACCCAACTTGTGGGACATGACCAAAGATTATGGAGTGCAGTAGGTGAGGTATGTATTGTTAGTGAACCTTTGGTAAAGATTCTTCGATTGGTTGATGGTAACAAGCCTGCAATGGGCTACTTGTATGAGGCCATGGATAGGGACAAGGAAGCTATCTATCGGTACTATGATGACCGGGAGGAGGGACTCACCAAGAGAGCTCAGATTTGGGGTGTAATTAATGAGTGATAGAATAATACTCCCCATTGTCACATTCATGTAGCAGGGCTCCTCCTCAACCATGTATTTGCTTATGCTTGTGGATTTAATTTGATGGTAAGGTCATGGATGGATTTTTCCAGTGTGTTCAAAGGATGGTGCACACTCTAGCTGAACGCTTAGAGACAAATGGAGATATATAGGATGGCATCCGAGGTTTTGGGATATGAGATGGCTAGCATAGATAGGACTGCAAAGATGCCAGTTAAGATTTAATTTCAAATTTTGTTTTTCCTTTCTATATATTTGATATTTATTACTTGATGGAAATAATAAAATATAATTTTTTGTCTTCCTTTGAATCCTTTCATTTTATTCATTGTAGATGTCTAGTGGAAACACTATGGTGGAAAGCTCCCAAAGTTGCAAAAACTCATCGTTTGGGTGCTTAGCCAAACTTGTAGTTCTTCGCGAAGTGAGCGCAATTGGAGTGTCTTTAAAAAGATACACTCCAAGAAGTGCAAAAGGTTAGAAATGTTCAAAAATACAACTAAAATTTAAATTGTTTATATTTTTTCATTTTTTATTTTAATTTACTATAATTTACCATTACTGACTATGGCCCCCAATGTTCATACAAGTTAGGTACTAAGGCCTTAATGACATGGTGTATGTCTACTACAATCTAAGGCTATGGGTGAAGCAGCTTGACAAAGAACCTGACATAGAGGGCATTTCATTGGATGCCATTGACACCACTTCTCAATGGAGGGTGGAGATGGAGGAGGCACCCGAATGGTTGGAGGAGGATCATGGAGATGATTCGGAGGAGACGGGAGTGGACGAGGAGGGGGGGAGGAGCAAGACGATGATCCACTTCTAGTGCATACAAATATTGAGGAGGAGATTGATCTTCTAGTGTAGCCAATGGCACCACCACCACCTCCACGAAGACCTGCAGTTGGATTTGGGGTTGGGGTTGGGAGGAAATAACCCACTTTGTCTTCCACCTCAACTGGAGTAGTTGGAATCTCTGAATGTTCCACTCTATCCTCATCCCGAGCAGTAGCAATAGCACCTCTAGTTCCACAACCACCTACTGCTTCCAAAGGAAGAGCGGTTCCCTTTACCCGTAAAAGGGGTAGAGGAAATCAATGATTGGGATTCCTATGATCTATCATTTTGATTGTATATGTACTATTTCGCATCTAGATGCCTCAAGATGATTCATCTCATGAGATACATTTATTTTGAGCATTTGATGTCAATTTGTGTCATCCTATCAAGAACATGTTTTAGAATTTCCAGCTTCATAATGATATGTGACCACTTGACATCTTATGCATCTTATTTATTACTTGTATCATCATATTTATGTAGCAATATGTCTATTTGATGTTGTTGTTGCTTTATGTGTTTTAAAAATTGAAAAAAATAAGTATTTTTGTATTTTTTTATACCACCAAGAAGTTATATTCTGAACCCTCTCCGATACTTTCCCTGAGACAATATATGCAACATTGATTTGTATTACTTTAATGTGCATGTAAAACATTCAATCTAGTGAATAGATTTTACTATGATTATAGTGGGAGCAAGACATTCAAAAGGAAAACTTGAGGCACACTAGGTGTCAATGAATTGTTCTTTTGAAAATAGGAAGTAGTTTAGAGGAAAGAAATTCATTCAAATAAAAGCTCATAAAGATCAATAATGGCTTTTCAAGTTGCCTAGTGTTAAGACAAATGAACATTAGCAAACCAACACAATTTTCTTATCTCGATTTCAAACTGCCATTCTAAGAAAATTTTGATCGTAAGGCATAGAGGTGTCTGGTTACCGGTACTTTGTTTCAGGGTTTAAAAGGCCATGTCTGTTGGCTAGGTTATGAGGTGTATTAAGTGACTTTGTAATGGATTGGTGGAACCTCTAATAAAAAAACTTAAAAGTGCGCTAGCCTATTTCAGGACACCTGTCAAACTCATTTCCAACACATGTCCTAGTGTGTTAAGCGTCCAACACATGGGATATGTGGTGGGCATGTGCTATTTCTTGTTGATTTTTTTGAGCAGTATCGAGAGCCATTCTCTCAGGAGAATAGAGAAACCTGGTCCAAGACCAAGGTGTGGAACCAGTCTAGCACTGGGGGACTCAACCTAGAGTTGAGTGACCATTCTATTGAATGGGGTTATCTGGTATGTGACCAAGATATAGAACCAGTCCAACACTGGAAGACTCAACCTTGCATTAAGTGACCATTCTGTTGAATGATGGCATCTGGTCCAGGACCAGGATGCGGAATCAGTGTAGCACTGGGGGACTCAGCCTAGAGTTGAGTCGCCATTCGTTGAATGGAGGCACCTAGTCAGTTACTAGGAATTTACCTAGTTCGAGACAAGGGACTCAGCCCATGGCTGAGGGTCATTCTCCGAGAGGATGGAGGCGCTTGGTCTGTTACCAAGTATTTGAACTAGTGTCAAATTATGCAGCCTATGGCTGAGGCACCCGGTCTGTTTCCAAGAAGACACTATAAGCCCTAGACCGAGTCTAGGAATGTGTGACACAATGACCCTCAATCAGTGGGCTTTGTGATCTTCTCCAAGGCTTAGCTACCCTTGGTTAAGACACCTTAGTATCCAATCTTGGTGTCACACAGAGTGTGAGATAAAAGCATTAGTAATTCTCTATGTTTATGATGATGTACTTTGAGTGGGGATAAAAGACCACCTTGACCACTTGTATTGACCACAGGGCACTTGAAGAAGGCTAAAGAAAAAGTCAAAAATACATAAGAACCCTTAGTACCATTAAGGTGTCAAAGTGAAAATGCAAAAAGACCTTTAGTACCACTAAAGGTAAAAGTCAAAGTGAGAAAAGAATAAAATATTAATATTTTGTTCTTTTGAATTTTGGTCCACTTACAAGTGACTCAAAGGCTATAAAAGAAGATCAAGCCATTCATTATTACACACAAACTTTGCTCTAACAGATACAGCTGCTCCATAGAAGAAGAATTCGTTGGCTCAGGAAGAGAAGGAAGCTTTGTGTAGCCACCAGACTTCACAGGAAGACCCATCTCCTCAATGGCAGCTTCATCTCTTCAACAGGTTGCTCCTCCACCTCACAGTCAGCCTTCTCCTCCATTCAGCAGCCCTCCTCCAACTCCGGCAGCCTTCTCCAAGCTCTCGGTGAGCCTCCTAGTAGGATCGGGCAGCCTTAGCAGTCCCTAGCAGAGCTAGGGATTCCTACTGGCACCCTTAGGCAATACCCAACAAGCCTCAACAGGTTACAGGTTGCCTACTGTACCCCCGAGCAGAACCCAGCAGGCCTCAACAGGGTACGGCTGCTTGTTGTACCCTCGAGCAGCACCCAGCAGGCCCTAACATGCTATGGGATACCTGTTGGTGCCTCCGGGCATATCCAGCACCCATAGCAGACCACGGGCACACTGCTACAACAGCTGCAAGACAGCCCAAGAGACCTCGAGAAGCTGCAGAGGAGCCCCGTGAGGCTCGGGCAGCAGCAACAGATGCCCAACAGGTCTCAGGCAAGAGAGAGAATCTCGAGTAGGGCAAAAAAAGTCACGAGCAGGTAGAAGAGGGTCCAGGCAGCAGCAGAACAAGATCGGGTAGGTCAAGCGGGGTCCGCGCAGCAGGGTTGTCAACTCGAGCAAGTTTGACAAGTTTTCGGGCAACAAGAACTAAGGTCGAGCAAGGCTCGAGCAACTTCGGCAAAGCTGCAACAGATCCGGGCAACTCCTGAACAGTTCAGGCAGAAGAGAGAAAACAGATCTGAGCAGTCACAGAAGAATTTTTGGCAGTCTGATCTCTCCGGGCAGGAGAGAGACAATTAGGGCAGAAAGCCCTAATTTGTTAAAAAGCCTAAACTGGCATTTTTCTGTGTAAAAAGATTATCTTATGTAATTATGGATTTGTGGTACAAACTCGGTTTGTGGAATTTTGAAAAAACTCAGTCATCTCATTTACGAGATGAATTACTAATGCTTTTGGGGTTTTTGTCCTTTAAAGGTTTCCCCAGTGAAAAACTCTTGCGTTCAATGTGTTGATGTGATTTACTGCACTTGTCATTTGTTTATGTTAGTCTGCAAAATTTTAAAAGTATTCATGCTAATGCTAAAAATTCAACATTTCTTACTAACAAAAAATTGTTCTTTGTTGCTCAATACACATCATATTCTTTTCATTTGTTTTTGTACTTTTGTAATGTTCCGTTACTGATAAATGGGGAATTGACTGAGGACATTTAATACCGGGATCATATTAAAACAATTATTCAGTATTATTAAGTCATCAGTATAGTAAAGAGGACCATCAGAGTTATTTTCCTAAAGCATGCAGAGCATGCAAGCCTTATTTCTTCAGCCTTAAGTCAACAAGCAATTAGAATTGCATGCATGCAAAAGTAAAGTGCAAACCCTAAAAGTACATGCTAAAGCTATATAAGAAGGGTAGTTAAACCAAAAAGGTATCTATTGTTATTATTCATTATTGAGTTTTGGGTTTTGAGAGCTCCAAGAGCTATTTAGGGTTGAGGACGAATTCCTTAGCCAACAATTGGGTTCAGTGGCGAAATCTATCCACCCTGGTCAATTCAATAGGTTAGATCATCCAGATCTACTATTGTGCTTCATTATTGTGGTTCAGAATTGCTTCTTGTATTCAGATCTCGCCATTGTGGGAATCAAGAATTAGTGTCGTGGAGAAATATCAAGATTTTCTTGCATATCTGTGGACTTTACCATCTAGAGGACGGCACGCCTATTGTGGTCTTCCATCTTCATTCACATATCAAATCTGGGTCTGAGGATGAGATTGCAGTGCTTAGTGGAGGAGGGAGCAGTTGGTTGAGGCTATACATTCTTCACTTCATTGTTCTCTTCTCAAGGACGCAGTGTTTTTATAATCACACGTTGAAGGTGAGGGCACACCAAGTAGAAGAATAATATCAGTGGAAAGGCAGTTTGTGTGTAAAACTTAAAAGTGATGTGTTCAAACATTAAAGTGGTGATCGCAGTCATTGATGAAGGAAGGACTTCCCTCGAGTCAAGCCTGTGGGCTTCAAGGTTATATCTACTGCTGTGATTTGCATTGGAAGGGCATTCTCTCTTGAATCCAAATATTGCAGTGAGGCATCATCATCTACAGGAGAACATTCTTATTTGCTGGTCCATTCATTCCTGAACATTCACTCCCATTTCCTGAATCTTAACGTGACCAAAGGCTGTTGGGTTTAGCATAGAATTCTGAGTTTGCACTGTCCATAACGTGAACACATATACAACCACCACATCTTGTAGAAGAGATCTAAAGGGAGGACCTCAATCCCACTAGCTGCCATCGATCTACCCTAACACCATCAAATCTAGGTGCTAGGAAGAGCTGGTACAGACATAAAATCTTAGAATTCACTGCTGTCACCTACAGTGAGCTGAAACTTATGACAGACAATGGATTTGGGGCCTAAATCTGTTGCATGGTGGAGTTCTATGGTGGATCTATCAGTCCAATACACTGCTATTGCTTGCATGCAACCTCAGAGCTAGCAATCACATCATTTCCAAGCTTGGGAAGAGGGTTGCTTCAGCCATTAAAGTCTTGTTTGTACTGCTGATCACAATTTGAGGATAGTACCAACATTTCCAGGCAAGCATATCCACCAGCATACCTCCTGAGCATTCTCCTTGGCCTCTTCATTCAGCAGCAAGCTTCCATATATAATTTGGGCAAGGTACCATGCCTCAAACTTGGTAGAAAACTTCCAGGCATGTACCAATTGCAGCATTATTATATATATATCAGTTTTATATTTAATGCTGGTGTGGACAATTTCAAATTGTCTTTGTCTTGTTTCATGCACTAATTCCAATGCGAGAAATATATGAGCCTCATGGTATAAAGGTTGGAATAAATAAGTAAACTCACAAGCAAATAAGACACCAGTATTACACCAACAGTCCAGAATCCGGCCTCAAATACAAACAATGAACAAATCAGTGA
>LPNX010755043.1:232151-297815 GCA_001517045.1 Pseudotsuga menziesii
CCAGGCAGTGGGACAAATTTAGCTTAGTTTGGGTTTGGGATCTTACAACTTTAATGTGCATGTAAAAGTTAAAACGTTAAACCTAGTGATCACATTATGCCCAGATTTTACTATGAATTGTTCTTTTGAAAAATATTTATTTCTATACTTTAATTTACATGTAAAAGTTAAAACGTTAAACCTAGTGATCACATTATGCCCAGATTTTACTATGAATTGTTCTTTTGAAATTAGAAAGTAGATGAGGGGAAAGAAATGCTTTCAAATAAAAGCGTATAAAGATTAAGAATGCCTTGACAGTATTTGGTGGAGAGGATGCCGGGTGTTAAGACAAATGAACACAAGGAACCAACATTTTGTTCCTCTCGATTTCAAATACTGTCATTTTAAGAACATTCTGATTAAAAGGCACACAGGTGTCTGGTTACCAGTATTTTGATCCAGGATTTGAAAGGACCTGTTTGCTGGCTGAGTTATCGGGTGCATTACATTAAGTCTTTGTTATAGTTGGTATAATCTTTATGAAAACACTTAAAAGAGCACTAGCCTAATTGTAAAGGAAATTTATACAGGCAGACTAGTAAAAACAAAGAAGGTTTTCTTCTTAGGATTTGATCGCATGTACATGAATGTTGCTAACAATCACCTTATATTCTAGCAAATTCCTTACCAAGATATTAAAAACATCATTTTTTGTTGCTGGTTTAGAAAACTGTTTTTTGGGGGGCAAGGTACTACCATATGCACTTGCTAGCACTATCAAGCTAAAAAAGTTAGAAACATGTAGCTGAAACCATAATAGTCAGTGTTGAAAACCCTTGTTTCACAGCAAGCTGGTTTAATGAACAATTTCTAGGAAATTCTTGAACAATTTAAACACATTGTAAACAATTTAACAGGCTGTAAATAAACACATGCACATCACACAATTTGACACAAATATTTTTGGCAAAGCTGCCCTGGAAAAACCCCCACGGGGAAAACCAGTTTTGAGATGAGAGCTTTATTTCTTCAGTAAATGTACAATTCAGAAAATCAGAGATGAAAATCAGACTTATCTCCACCAGCAGAATTTCAGCATTAAAGACACAAACTGTCCTTCAAACCCTAGCATTAACTTTCCTCGATTTCCGTGCCAAATCAAACCACGGCCGTACAGCTGACAGGCCGTACAAATCTCGGGACACGTGCCAGAATTTATTGCAGCCGTACAGAATTTAATGCAGCAGTAAATTACCTCGAAAATCGTGCCTAATTTACCCAGCCGTACACTGTCCTTTCACCTCGGGATTTGTGCCGAATTAAATGCACCGTACAGATCTGTACACCTCGGGATCCGTGCTGTCCTGGCCGTACTTCCTCCTCGAAGTTCGTGCCAATTCTGCAGCAGCCGTACAGGGCAATCAATGCAGCCGTACACCTGTAATAATTGCAGGCCGTACACCTTGGGAACTGTGCAAGCTTAAATCTGGAATCTTCTCCTTCAAACCCTAACTTGGAATTTGACCTCCTTGGGAAAATCGACCTCCTTGAGCTCTCCTCTCCTTCATCTGTAAAAATGAAATCTATTTTGACTTTTGCCTCCCTCACTCCTTTTTATAACATCACAGTGAGAGTGAATATCTCATTTATTTATTTCTCATAAATAAATTCACTCACTTACTCACTTTATAAAAAGTGACTTTAGTCATAAAGTCACATTTAAGTGACTTTAGTGTGAGGGTCACATTTTCCCTTTTAAGTGACTCAGGCAAAATAAAGTCACTTAGGGAACTCCTGACAAGTTACAAAAATCAACAGTCAGAACCTACTGGATCCAGTTCAAAACGACACATTTAATGTGCAAACCACTTTTCGAGTGGTTCTCAACCAAACTGTCCAGTGCAGACCCTAAACCATGAGGTTCAGCTGATTCCAATCCAAACTGGCTGGTTTGGCACCCAACCCAACCGACAGAAGATTCCCAAAAACCACATAAAAAATGAAAAATTATACACCCAAAAGAGTGCTCCCACCTCCACCATCATCCTAAACTATTTAACAAAGTTACCAGTCTCAGAATCAAGAAAAACATGGTGAAACAGCAGAGCCAAGCGTTTGAAACGGATCAGTAAAAACTCAGCAAGTATAAAAATATGAAGATTTACACATTTTTTGACTAAAGAAATACATTTTTCATTGATAATCAACAAAACCATGTCCAAACTAGAAATCACCAGAAAAGGTGAAAATGGGGGTTTTATAAGCTCTGTAAGCAAGTAAAGCATGATAAGGATCTTGATCTAGGGAATGATTTTCTTCATATGTGGTAACATATTTGAACTTTGTAGTTGTACCATTTAGTATGATTAGCTTTGGAGTCTGGACACTAGAAGCTGTTTAAAACTTCTATGTTTTCAGCATTTTCAATCAGACAGATCTTATGTCTAAATGGTGATTTCCAATATTCATCCTTATATGGTTATATACATGACCATGCTTTGCGTATTTGGTTTCTAATGGTTTGGATTTACATTGGCGTACATAAAAAAAATTATTAAAATTTGATTATTTTATGTATTTTTAAGTAATCAATTTTTCAATATGGTTTTCCAACCACGGTTCCAATGCACTTCATGATTTTAAAAATTCAGTTTCACTTTTCAGTATAACTTCTTTGGTTGTAACCAAACCAACACCATTTAAACTTCTATTTTCACATTTGTCAATATCAGCAATGGGTTTAAAATAGCCATTGAACACTTCTTTCATCCCTCGCCCAAAACCAAACTCCATCTTCCATAGTAGGAAAATCATACCATAAGTTACCATTCACAACAGAGTCTAACGGTTTTGTTAGGTCATTGTTTTAGCAATAGATTATAATTATGGATAGGACCTAACCATCTCTTGCAGCCTCAATGATGTTTGTACAGCTGATGTATTCAGAAGAGTTCTCACAAATTTACTTCATCCGATAGAAGAGAATCCAGTAGAAAGCATCCAAAACAAATTGGTTATAAAACCAAGGCATACACCTTGATATAAAACTCAGGCCTCATGGAAGATAGAAGAAACTCGAATGTAAATGACATAAAAGTAACCTAAAATAAATCAAAAGAACTTGCTTGGTATGCTTGTTTAGGAGAAACTGATAAAACTACATGAAACTTGCACCAAATAAGCCATCAACATTTGGTACCATTTAAGTCATTCACTAGTCA
Organism: Pseudotsuga menziesii; assembly: GCA_001517045.1. Classification (NCBI taxonomy): domain Eukaryota; kingdom Viridiplantae; phylum Streptophyta; class Pinopsida; order Pinales; family Pinaceae; genus Pseudotsuga; species Pseudotsuga menziesii. The sequence continues at coordinate 235,355 of LPNX010755043.1, forward strand.
AAAACTTCCAGTCCTAGGCAATGGTCCAAGACCCAAAAATGAACTCCAAAACAAGAAATGTCTAAGAATCGAAGTCAGATTGGAAAGCATGGAATGTACATTGATGAATGCATATGACAAGGTAACTACACATTTTAGACCTGCAACCCTCTAAATTTCATTAGCTTCAACTGATTGGATGCTCCAACACCCCTGTTCTCGAGCTACAACTGGAGGGGCTCCAACCGTCTAAATTTTTTCAGCTTCAACTGATGGGATGCTCCAACGCCCCTGTTCTCCAGCTACAACTGGAACGGCTCCAACCCTCTGAATTTTATCAGCTTTAACTGATGGGATGCTGTAACACTCATGTTCTCCAGCTACAACTGGAAGGCCTCCAACCCTCTAGCTTTTCCAGCACCAACTGGAAGGAGACACCAACCCCCTGGTTCAGAAGCTCCAATCTGTAGGAAGCTCGAATTACCTTGGCGTGCACCACCCTGCCACCCTTAGCTTGTAGATATGTTTGTTCCTCTGTCAATCTGCTCTTCTTTCTTTCAAAACTCTTCTCAACATTTGTTCTCTACCTCTCACATTCAATTCAGCCTCTACTACATCAATCTTTTCAACAATCCTCTCTTCATTTAGACATGACTGACAATGTCTCTTCTATTCCCGTGAGTGCCACACATTCCTCGAGGATTCTCTAGATTTGTTTTAGATTAACAACTTCAGTCACTGTCATGCCTTCGACAAAATCTGCACCTGGAAAAAAAATATTCTTTTTTCATATATATCCAATCCTCATTCCTTTTGGTTATTTGACCATGTATCAAATGCCCCTTTTCGTGAGACTTGAATCACATAGAGGAAAACAGAGCTTCCAACAACTTGCAAATGTATAACGATTTTCCAAATGCTCTGCGCATATGCTTAGAGCTCAGAATACACTTCATGCATTTCTCTTCGCATCTCCATAATCAACTATGACAACGACTTCACAACAACCATGGTACTTCGATCAACCCAATACAATATCTGGAGATGTTCAATCGATCACGCTTTACCATTGTCGAATTAGATGACAACTCTTTATGTGTATTTATAAGTATTTGCCCAGTACTTCATTTCAACCTTCACTTCACCTACAGTCACAAACACAAAAAGAACAATCCCCAAACAATAATCTCAAGTTGGGCCCATACTCTGATTTTTTATTTCCTGTACCTTCAATTCATTTCGCTTCATCCCAAAAAACAAATGTATTGTGGCATCTCTGCAATTTCTCATGAAGATATGCCTATAATTTCAAAGACACCATCTCACTCTTATGGGGAGCGATCATTCAGATTTCTCATATGGTCTTCATTGCCGTGAAGTGGAGTTGCATTGATATTTTCAGATCTGAGTTCTTTGTTAAATTTACAGTGGTTTCTTGGCAATTCTAAAAAAGGCGCATGAGAGGAGAGACCACTCTCATTTGGTTGAGTTCCAAAGAGGTTCCAATCAGCTTGAAGGAGGGCGCACTCACAGTCAAATGGGGAAAACGCAGAGCTTAAAGAAGAGTGCAATCTCAGCATTTAAATACCCTCATTTCCCTACACAAGTTGCATATATTCCCTGAGGTCAAGTTAATTCCTCACTGCTGCTACAGGAGTTTCATTGGGCTGAAATATCTCTACTGCTGCTACAGGAAACTCATTGGTTCGAGTTCCCTTTACTGCTTCTACAGAAGTCTCAGTGGGTCGAGTTATCCTTCATGCTGCTAGGGACGTCATCACTGGTTGAGTTATCCTTCACTGCAATATCGAACTTTAATCGTGTCTAAATTCACTGCTGTTCAGAAATAATATACCAACAGCACCTTTCCTTGTGTTTATGAATGTTACTTGCATGGGCTTTACTTGATATTGATGCTTGAATAATATATATTATGGCAATCAATGAGTTCTGAAAACGTCATGAAATAACTACATAAAGATTAACAACACAGTAAGCTATCAGATTTGTTAAGGGTAAAATGATGCTACAGCAGTAGTTCTACAAGTGTTTGACAAAATACCTCAAACAAGCAATGCCTCTTAAGCCCGATTCATTCCACAGAAAACTACAGCAGTGTGAAACCAAGTGTTAATGGAAGTCCTCAACCATATCCCTAGGCATTTTGGAATATTTTGGTTTAGATTGGGCAGGGGACTTTACATCAACCATACAACAATATCCAAAGTGGACCTGTGCGCTCATGCTTCACCCCTGCCAATGTTACCGGGCTGCCTGTAGCTCTTCATTCTGACTGTTAATGGACTACCGGTGTTACCTGAACTTACTAATCCGGTAGCTCAGTCATTATACACCTTCTACGGTCTCGGTAGTTGGAGCGAGTTTTGTCCACACTGCGATTACCAGCATTTCTGTGGTTCCAGTAGTACCATAATAAGAGTGCAACACCATTAGTTGTTGCCAGTTGCCACATACACATCCACCTACCATATCATCATCGTCGTCCTCTCGAACTCTTGCCATGTCATCACTGCCAGGTCAGTATGAGAGACCATCTGTCCATGTGGGAAACTACCATTTATTCCTCATTTCATCAAACACAATGACCTGCACATTGTCACATAATGTACTGTGGTAGTCTGATCAGGAACTTTGCATTATTGCATTGACCATACTGTTCAAGAACATCATACTTCATGCATTATTACTGTCATCTCCTGCAACATGCTAATGCCATTCACTTCTAACACAATCCTCTTGCCAATATGGTCAACCTATCCTCACCATGATAATACCATTGCTGTCAATAATGACACTCATAATCAGTCAAACAATCTCCTCTTTACATCAATGAGTCAATCTTCCAATGTTGACATCAATGACAACCTAATCTCAACACCTAGATGTCCATTTAGGGAGGTTCATATGTTATAAGCCCCAAATGCTATTGCTCCTTGCCCCAACAAGCACATTTGCTGAGTTGAACGGAAATGGATATGAATATAGGGGAAAACACATATGACAAAATTCTCAGAAAAGGTTGGACAAAATAAAACCAGGGAATGGAAAATATTTTTTTCCGAGGAAAACTTTGTGGGGAATCCCAAAATTCATCGACAGCATTCCTAATAAATCCGTAAACATGCACTAGTGTTCCTAATCCAGCTGAATTCAAAATGGGCACCTGTAGACACAGAACCATCCAAATACCTAAAATTGGAAACAACCAATTCAAAAAACGCCAAAAACACGTAGAATTTCAGCACTCTCATAACCCGGTTTCCAACTCCGTTTTAAAACATTGTTTAATGCCCAACCCAATTTAACATTCTGCTGCAAATTAGATATTTCTCATAAACAATATAGGACTGAAACACAAGAAGAATTTCTACAACTTCTATGAGCAGCAATAAAAACACATTCACACATAAATATTCAAACTCAGAAATTTTTGGTCCAATGACCCAGGAAAAACCCCAACCTCTGGGAAAAACCTGTGACAGAGAAAATCTTTATTTATCTTAGAAAAATAAAGCAGTATACAAAAATATCAGTCCCAACTTATCTCAGCCAGATGATAAAAATCTGCCTCGAAATTTATGCCAAAAACAGAAACTTTCAAACTCAGAAATTTTCTGTCTGCACCCTCCTCGAATTCTCTGCTGCTGTACAGCCTGCGTTGTACGGTGCCGCCTCGAAATTCGTGCCAAAAACAGAAACTTTCAAACTCAGAAATTTTCTGTCTGCACCCTCCTCGAATTCTCTGCTGCTGTACAGCCTGTGTTGTACGGTGCTGCCTCGAAATTTGTGCCAAAAACAGAAACTTTCAAACTCAGAAATTTTCTGTCTGCACCCTCCTCGAATTCTCTGCTGCTGTACAGCCTGTGTTGTACGGTGCTGCCTCGAAAATCGTGCCGACTGTACTTGCCTTGTTTTTCGTTCCCAAACTTTCTGCTTTGATTTTTGTGCCAAAAAACACTGCCTCAATTTGTGTACCTTGAATATCTGTCTCGGGTTTCGTTCCCTGTACGGACTGAACCTGTACTGTATAGACAGTACGGTAGCTGCAATAAATGCTCACTGTTTCTGCCTCGATTTCCATGCCAAGCTGCTGTAGCCTGTACCTTCTCCTCTATTTCCGTGCCAAAGAAAAATGCCCTCCTGCGTTTTTCTCTCTTTCTCAGAAAAATGACTCTCTCTCTCTCTCAAATGCAAAATTTTCTCTCTTTCTCGGAAAAATGGCTCTCTCTCTCTCAAATGCAAAAGTGCCTCTTCACTTGGAAAAATTGCCTTTTAGATAAAAATGTTAGGGTGAGCGAAAAGCCATCTAATCCAAGGGCCGAGATTAGATTAGATGAGCGGTTGTGATAAAATCACTTTTCTCCACAAAATAAAAATTTATTCACTCACTTTTTAAATTTTTACTTAAAGTACACTTTAATCTCTAAAGTGCATTTAATACTCATCTCAAGTCATTAATATAAAGTCCAAGTGACAAAACCTTGTTTCCTAGTGACTTAGGCAAAAGTCACTTAGGGGAACAACTTCCAAGGTATTAAAAAATTCAACAAGACAAAAAATTCAGATTTACCATTCATCAATTAGAAGCTTAAAACTCCAACGAAGTTATCACTGTAAACATTCATTAATGAATATGTATAAATCGCAAAATGAGTGACCTACTATCATATTTAATGTTCATAATTGGTTCATAACACCATTACAAATTAGAATTCCATATCATCAAAAATGTCTTCATTCATGTAAAAAAGGTCCATGTCATCATGTTCATCTTTTGCAGAATTGGCAACATTGTTGCCATGTCCACTAGAAGATGCTATTATTGATGCCTCTTGATCAAACAAATTATGATGAGTCACGGCATTGAATGCCATATCCAAGTCAGCGAACTCCAATCCACATCCCAAAGATTTGTAGGCCGAAATTTGTATGCAACCTTCTTGTGTGACAGAAGGCAAAGGCTGAAATGAACAAATAGAAGTTCCCCATCCTTCTTCGATCCCAATTTGTCTCACTTCACCAAATGGATTTAGCCATATGTACTCCAGCCCTAGGTTACCGAGAGTGTCTTATTGGCCCTAGCTCTTGATTCAAAACCGCAATCCGAGAGGGAGAGTGCAAGGAGCAGCCTCGGGAGCATACAGGGAGCAGCCTCAAGAGCATGCTCCCAACCTCTATCCAGAGCGGCCCATTCCTTCCCATTACCCCTCATACTATATGGTGAGTAAACTTGAGATTTTTATCACATCGATGGGGACTTGCAACTAGTACCTTTGGAGCATTAGATTGACTAGGGGGTTGTTAAACCCCAGATTTGCTCATATGCAAATTTGGAGAGTTAAGAGCTAGCTTATTTCATCTAGCTGGTATTGAGATGTGTTCCAAAGAGACAACCTTCATAGCTCAGAGGGTGGTTCCCACAAGGTCAGAGACAGCTTGATTCAGTGCTACGTTCCAGGTTTAGAGTCAGAGACATTTCATAGGGTTTTTATCAGTATTGGAGATGTCTATTTTTAGCAATTTTCATATTTTTTAGGAGTTCAGAGGTCCGCACAACAAAGATGATCATATTTTCGCCATCCTTGTGAGCTCAAGATTTGAGTGAGCTTTTTTGGATGACATGCAAGATACTACTATTTTTAGCAGCTAGGGTTTGAATTGCATGGCACATGGATGGATATACATGTTTTTGCATGGGCATGCAAGCTATCACCTATTTTTTTAGTTGTGAGCATGTGAGGCATTCATGCATGAATTGTGGCACCTGTGCATGCACAACTTGTGGCATCAATGCATGTGCAACAATGTGGCAGAGTCCCATTGTGAAAAGTGGTCGAATTAGAGAGCATGTGGGAGATTGAGGTGAACTAAACTTGAACAAAATGCATGCATGAGACTTGCTCCACTTAACTCAACCATGCAATGGGGTGAAGTACACAAGGTCAAGGGTGAAGCACACGAGGAAACTCAAACACTTGTAGAAGGTGAATGATACTCGTTGCATGGCCATTCAGGGTTTGAAATTCATAAAAGACTAACGGAGAGAGAGCACATTGTCAAAAGTTCGAAATTTCTTCTTAGCAGCAGCAACATATTGCTCCTTCATTCCTCTTAAAGAAATATGTGCACGTGGTTAGTTTCGAAGGCATCTCGGCTTCTCCAGTCGGTGACCATTTCCCCAGAGCGCCTTCTTGGAGACTAACCACCATCTACCACAATCTGATAGGATCTACTAGATGTGCCATCTACAAGAACCAAAGACAAAGATGCATCTCATTTTTCAATAACCCTCATACTATAAGATCAGAGGATGGTATCATTGCCTCTACATAGTCTCGAGGGAATCCCTCCCCACCTTCTTTAAGTATCAATACCAACAATGCCTTGCCCTCTTCATCCCAAAAATTTTAAACCATAGGTCACAGATCATCCACATCTTGCCCCGCCCTGACAGGTCCAAGACGATTGACTCTTATTTTAACAATGACTCGTTGGATCGAAGGAACAAACAACAAGTAGAGCCCCAAGATACCTACGACAATAGAGTGGTAAGACCTTATGTCTCCCTCCAACCTCCCCCTCTGTGAGGTCGATTGATCTTAACGAGACCAGATCAAAATTGTCGAACCACACAGCAATCCATTCATTCTCAAAGAAGCAGAACAATCAGACCCGGTTGGATCTAGCGCAAGGCACCTTCCACCCATCAGATCCCCTTACAGCCCCAACAAAGTCGCCAATGATCTATCCAAAGTTTCTTTCCTTTGGCCTCAGATGTTAGGAGTATTCCCCACTTCTACATTCACCCCAGGATCATACAAATAGACACCCTGATGGCTCCAAAGAGCACTGACAACGAGCAAGAGCCTTGTTCTCCCCCTCACCCTCGACCATCAAACTCAAGAGATCTTGACATGACTGGACTAACCTTTAGCTCTCTAGTGTGATCTTCCACCCTTGACAGGATCTTGAGGACCCTAAGCTACTTGAGTTGTCAAGTCTTGGACAAACTCACCATGTATTTTGCATTTTTGCACTTCTGAATTTCATACCTTTGATACGGATATATACATTCTTAGGATGTTGTACTATTGCCTGTTTCTTTCTTTACTTTATTTTATCTTAATGTTGGCATTTCTAGGAGTTGAACTCATACTGGCACATATCGTTTAGTCCCATTGACCTCCTTTTGTGGTCATTTGTTGGACATTAATAAAATCATCTTATCGTATCTCTTGGCTTCTATATTTTTCTGCAAGGATCGTCACTTGATCAACTTTGTTACTTTCTCTATGGAGTATTCAACCTTTGGATTATCGCAAAGCAGAATTAAATTATGTTAATCTTCTTGTTTTTTGATTCGTTGGTGAATTGGTGTATTTGTGTATGGAATTGTGGAAGTAATAAGCCTTTCTTTTGATAATTAGCTATTGTTTAGAGCACTTTTCTCCCATTCATTTATGTTTAAATTGTCAAGTGCAGAAATTTACACCACAAAAACTCACTAGACAATGTTTATATCTCTTTGGTAGCTTAATCGCAAGCCAAAGATCATTATTTGTCAATGTTATATTGGTTTTTATTGCATGTTTATAGGTTGGAAAACAATATAAAAAAACTAGGGACACCCCCTGAGGTTGGTGTATCAGCCCAAACGTAAAAGAAATTCATCAATGACAAATGGGTGTATTTTCCTATAAGTTGTAGTAATTTCCATTGTTGATTTTTATAGATTTAGATCACCATTACAAGTGCGGAAATTAGTGCTAACTGGGGTAAACTTCTTCAAGTATCCTTTCGCTTCTATGATCATGTGAGTGGTTTGATGGAGGTTGCTCCAATTGTGCATCATGTTCTTTGCAACTTGGAGGCATATCTCATGTTGGATCAATATTGGGGAAATCATCTAGTTATTTCTTCATGCTCTAATCTCTACTTTCACTTGGTTGTTGCATGTTTAGTTCATCTCTTGTTCTTAATTGTTAGTGCCATATAGCAAGGCAGTGCATTTGCCTAGTGTTTTTGTAGTATCATTTACATTTCCATCATTTTACCTACGTGATTTGCTTATTTCGTCATATTTTCACTTTTTTAAAATCCATGTTATGCTTACCCTTTATCTTTTTCCATTTCCTAGAGGATGTATGACACCTTTTGATTATATTTCCCTAAGTTTCATTTCACATTAACCCTTCATTATGCAATATTTCTATTTTTCATCATTTCCTATGTGAAATTAGTTTAGGATATTATCATTTAACGATTAATTAATCCCAAACCTTAGGTTGTGCACTACATGTCAAATTTCCCAAACCCTATGTAACTATTGTCCTTATCATCTCAACTAAACACAAACTTGTTATTAATTGTGGAAATTAAATCTTTAAAAATAGAAGTAGTCACACATATAGCAGGAAAGTAAACAGTGAAAGCAAAACATAATACACTAATAGTTTACCTCTTCAAATCAGCCTTTCATTAATAATTCAAAGCTTACAAGGAAACCTCCACATACTGTCAAACTAACAACTATACGTCACACCCAAACAAGGAACAAATCCATACACTGAGGAAACCAAAACCGAGAAAATAACTTGCAAATTGTTGCCCACTGTACGACCTATCCAAACAACTGTATGGACCTATTCCATATGATTTTATGGACCTGCCCATATAATTGTATGGATTTGTCTATATAGATCCATACGGAATCTATCCCGTGCAACCTACTTGTTGATCTCTCTACCTGGTTGTTGAACTGCTTCCTCTCCAGTGCTCTAAATCTGCCCAACCAAACTATCTTGAATGAATAATGAATGTCTCTTAACCCTCTACCTTGACTTGCATTAAAAATACACTTTATTAGACCCATCGGCTAAATATAAGACTTTCACTTTATTCCTAAAGCAAATTACAAAATAGAATTGACTCAAATGACTTCCGACACATTTGACATTAAAAAGCCTGTGCGAAAATTCCTATCCAAGAAACAATTTTCAGCACTCCCTCTTAGCAAGGAAGGAATTCTACACCAATCCAAGTTTGTCTATGAATGCTTCAAACCTCCCTTCTGCTAAGGGCTTGGTTAGAATATGAGCAACCTGTTGATTTGTGGATATATAATGGAGCTTTACTGCTCCATTATGCATCCTCTCTCTGATGAAGTGATGAACGATCACAATGTGCTTAAACTTACCATGAAAAAATGGATTCTTACAAAGTTTGATACAACTTTGATTATCACAGAAGATAATTATTGAATCCAACTCCTGAACAGATAAATTTGCAAGTAACCTGCGAAGCCAAATGCCCTCGCAAATCGCTATACAGGTTGTTGTATACTATGCCTCTGTTGAACTAAGTGCCACAGAAATCTGCTTTTGATTGAACCAAGATATCATCATTGATACCAAGCTAAAGTATCACCTTGAGGTGCTTTTCTTATCTGATGCACTGCCTGCTCAATCTAAGTTTATATACCCCTGCAACTTCACTTCACCATCTCCTAGATATCTCAACCCATGCTCCATTGTGCCCCTCAAGTATCTATGCAGATGTTTTGTTGCTACCCATGCTACTACATTGACTCCAGCATGAACTAACTCAAGGCGTTCACTGCAAAACATATATTTGGTCTAGCGTTGACCTAATACATCAAGGAACCTATCAATTAGTTGTACAATATGGGTTCCACCAAATATGAATATGAAGTTTAAGTATTAAGGGGTTTTTGCAATCCAACATATGATATATCATTTTGGGATTATATGCATAATAAAGTCATTAATCTATGACCCATATCCCATGGGCATAGTCGCAACTGACCAATTTCTCATGGTATTGCATAGTCCACTTAGCATTCATTGCATCGGATGATGCTCATAGGGGTAAAGAAGTGGGATTGAGGCTAGTGAAATGAATCGCATAGCATCAATCTGAAATCATGACTTCCGGTGCTTGCACCTGGTAACCAAGACTTCTTGAGACGTCACCCATCCCAAGATTCCTCTAGCTCAAGCACACTTGACTATGGAGTTTTCCCCACAATCAAGCCCGCTTAGCTTGCTACCACATTTGCAAATTCTTTGCAAGTATTGTGCCTTATGAACTATTCAGTTAGAACTCCCTTAACTCTTTTTATTGAAGTATTAAGGGGTTTCTGCAATCCAACATATCATATATCATTTTTGGGATTATCTACATAGTGTAAGTCATTAATCTATGACCCATATCCCATGAGTATAGTTGCAACTAACCAATTTCTAATGGTTTTGCATAGTCCACTTAGCACTCATTGCATCAAGTGATGCTCATAGGGCTGAAAAATTGGGATTGAGACCAATCTAGATCCATTAGTCTAGATCTACCATGCGCCAAGAGGGATCAAATCCCTAAATATGCAAACCTTTTTTATCGTCTATCTCTTGTTGGATAGGTTTAAAATTGTTTTACTTTAACTATTTAACGTTGTTTTACTTTAAATGGATACTTTAACTATTTAACATTGTTTTACTTATTAATTTTTGTACATTGTTTTACTTTTTATTCTGTTTGCATTGTTTTACTTCTTAACTTTTTACATTGTTTTACTTAATACTTTTTCCTATTCTTTAGAAATTATCAAATTTTTAATTATTAAAATCTATGTCGACTCAATTATTACTATGTTGTAACGTTAGGTTCAGTAGTATGTAACATGACCACATGTCCCGCATATGTTATATTACGTAACATAATGTGACAATATCTCCCCCATACTAGGTTGTAGAAGCACTGCTCGATGCAGCTAGTGAAATGACTCGCATAGCATCAATCATCACTTTCGAGTCATGGTTTGCAAGCTTCCATCTTAAATCTCTTCGAGATATCAACTACGTACTTACTCTGCCCAAGGAAAATCTCCCCTGGTTTCTACCAAATTTCTAACACCAAAAAGTAATGTATCATGCCAATGTCTAGCTCAAACTAAGTTTTATAAGGTTTCCTAGGGACATTTGCAACAACTATCGCCCTTCACAATTGTGATGATCTTACAAGAGTAAATGAGGAAAAGGTTCTTTGTTTTCACGTCATTCTACCGAGTGACACCTGAACCCTTGGGTACAACTGAATTAATTCTACTTCCTCTGTTAGGTTGTACAGCTGCTTTTCGAGCTTGCTTTTCCCTCACGCATCTTCGTTCGGGTAAATTCTCCTCAAGGAGGGTTTGGTTCCACCCTCCCGGAGTTCTAGCTCCCTTAGCAGTTTTTCTCTGAGGATTCTTAGTTCAATTCTCTTCTTATACAGTAATGGTTCTCGGGTGAGAAAGAATAGCTTGCCGATTCAAATCTCAATCTTGATTAAGTACAAACTTTTACTGACTCCAGAACTATCTCAATCATGGACAATTTTGCGGAAGGTCTAAGGAGGGTGACTCTTCGAATCAATCCTCCTCAAATAACAAGGTTCACTAAATCACGCTGAATGCCAATTATTTAATGGTGATTTATACTTTCTTGGATAATTCTCCTTTTGTTGATTTTCGAACTTGATTTTACATGTGAATAAACTCAAAGATCACTTGAACAGTCTGTCATAGCTATAATAAAGCAAGGGATTCCCAGGTAGTATTACATATATGTATTGGTGACACTGTTATCAACTTTTCTCCAGTCTCTCAAATGATTATTGACACCTTTGTGTTTTCTTACAGATACTTGTGGGACTCTTGGTAACCATTAAGAGAATCTCTACAGCCACTTATGGATGCGAAATTCTTATAGGTATGATAAAAGAAGGATTGTCTAATGGCTTCGAGAAGACAGCCAAGACGTTCATTTAGGATTTTGAATATATCCTAAGTTCTTCGCAAAACTTGATATACAATTCTGTGACTAAGTCATTAAGTTATGTAATTTAACGTGTAGACATTCACAAGTCATCTTACTAATGTTTGCCCTCCCCACGAGTTGTCAAATGTTTTGGAAAATTCTATCATCGTTATTGAGTGCTCATTTGGTTTCTACATACCAAAACTGTAACTGTTGAAGCATCATCGTTTTATTGAAATATTTTGGAATTTTTTGAGATTGAAAATTTCAATTATATCACAGCATATATATTCATAGAATAGTTGTTATTTTATTTAGAATTTTTGGGTTCCATTCTTGGGTCGCCCTTTTTGGTTTTTCTGAACCAATTCGTTGGGCTTGATTCATCCAACCTCGGCATTGAAACCCTTGACCTTTCAGAGTGTTATGATAATTCAGGCACTAAATTAGAAATTATGAATATAAGATGGAACCCTAGCCCTTTGTTTTCATTCTTAGTCGTTTGGGATGCAAGTATTCTAATTGTAACTTCAAGAATTTATATTCATCGTTGCTCTATCTGCTCGAGTAGTGTTGTTGAGGTCTTTATCATAGTGGTATAATAATCGTCCAAACCATCCTTTGCTCATAGTATTGTTTGTGATATTTGTATAATATCTACGTGAATTGTAATGTCCTCTTCTACTTAAGCATCATAAGCATTCGCTGACCTATTTAATTCCCACAGGTTCAAGCAGGTATTATAGAAAAAGTGAATTAACTAAGGACAGGTAATACCAGGAGCAGAGTAGAGCATTCATTCAGTAATATTAACTTTTAAGTCATCAGTATAGTAAAAAAAGCCTTGTTTCGTCGGGCTTAAAGTCAACGAGCAATTAGAATTGCATGCATGCAAAAAGTAAAGTGCAAACCCTAAAAGTGACATCCAAACCCTAAAAGTACATGCCAAAGCTATTTAAGAATGGTAGTTGAATCAAAAAGAGCATCCATGATTATTATTGTTGAGTTTGGTTTCTAGAGCAACAGCAGCAGGCGTCGCTACAGCAAGCTGGGGTTGGAGACGAAGGTCTTCAGCTAGCAAGTGTTTTCGGCAATTAAATATATCTGCCCTAATCACTTCTGGATAGATCATCCAAATCTATCATCAGCTATTCATCATATTCATTCTTATTCAGCAATCCATCAGACATAGAGATTTTCTTGCAGGTTCATGTTTTCCGGCTGGGGAACAGCTGGAAATCCTTTGAACCATTCGCTGGGGCTCAGAATCTCAAAGTTTCTTTTGCATGCCATCACTATTCTTCTCCGTAGAATCACACCACTCTACTGAGTGAATATCAGTCCAGTCTATACACTTTCAAAGTAGTTATCAGCAGAATCATGAAGAGGGAAGACGTCACCTATCAAGAGAATATCAATTCGCTAGGTCTCCTGAAGGGGTCGAAACCTCTGCATGCTCCACCCCATCTCTGCGAGGAACTCATACTACTGGTCCTGGAAGATCTCAGCGACATCGAACACCTATTGCCTCAAAAATGTGAAGGCTAGCACTGAAGTGGGGTGTTTCCTCAGCTTGGGCATCAACTCCTAGAGGGCAGCACTATCTCATCTGTATCATTCCTGCATAGCTTGCGTGCCTCCTATATATCGAAGGACTATCAACACTATTATTATTGGTATGTGTACCTTCTCTCACTGAAAGTTTATTTCCTATTATTTCTCCAGATCAGCTACATTTTAGGGCATTTTGGCACGACACTATTTTGCATGCAATTTTTTATTATCTTTCTAGCACAACTAAAGCATCGAACCCACAAACATATTATCAAAACACAATAGAATATCAGTTGGGATATTATAGTGGTATCACAGCATGTTCCTTGACAGTTGTGGGCTTGAACATGAACAGTAAATGAATCCAGAAGAAACTACCTTTGTGACTTATAGAAGAAGGAAGGACAGGTGCACAGAGGATCTGGAATTTGAAGATATTAAGTCAAAAGATACAAATCCAGACATGGACCCAATAGGAATACACTCTGATAAACGAAAGGGAACAGGGGAAGAGGAAGACAGGTTGGCATTTCATAGCTTAGTTAGTGCATTAAATGACCTAGTTAAAGGGCACAAAGAAGTGTTGCATTCTATAAACAGGTTGGCTCTTAAGCCAGAACAAGGTGAGAACAGTCTACCGATTTCACCAGGACATAGAGGATCCACCAGTAGCAGCGAGAAACATGCGTACATTGTTGATGTAATTGTAACTTCGGAATGTATTCACTTGTATTTCGTATGTATTGTAACCCGATGTTTATTCTAGGATGTACTTGAGTCATGTCATGCCCCGATGTTCCTATCGGGAGGTTCTATAATGTAAGCAAGTCATGTCAAGTCATTGTGGGTAACCCTCCTATTGATCAAGGGTTAAAGTCCCCGCAGTTCCGAGGCACTAGGATTATTAGACTCACCTAGTGAAGTCGGCCCTAGTAGGGTTTAGTCAAGTCGGGAATTAGTATAAATAGAGAGCTAGCCTCTCTATTTAACATACACTCACTCACACTCAGTTGTAGCGCAAAGATGAGGAAGAAGAAGACACTGGGGCAAGGAAGAAAGAGGTTACTATTGTCGGGAAATCATCTTATTGTTTTGGGGTTTTACTTTTGGTGTTGATTCTATCTCTGAGGAAGTTGCAGGGTTTTCTCCATTTATGGTTTCCCCGAGAAAAAACATTGTGTTCATTGTCTCTTGTGTTTGATTGTTGTACTTGTTATTCTCTCAGTTAAAGATCCTAACATAATGCTAGCTTGAATGATAAAAATCTAACATGGTATCAGAGCTAACCTGAGAAGAAGAAACTATGCAGCTGCGAGAACTAGGGCTTCTTACTTTGTGGATCTCTCTCCACAGATTTTCAGAAAAAGAAGGTTGGAATAACTCTCCTCCCTAGGGCGCATCTTTCTGTCAAAGCAGAATCCAATTCTGAGGTTTTTCAGTTTTAGACCCGACGCTACTGCCGGAAATTAGGGCTTTCCACAGAAGTGGAAATTTTCAGTGAGCCCGGGCCTGGATTGATCTCCTCTCCAAAATCGAAGTTTAGAGATCAAGTTCAAAGCATTTGGTTGGACAAAACTCCGGAAAAGCAAAACCCTAATCTGCTCCTGAACCAGCACTGCAGAAATTCAGCTCCAAATCGATATCCGACATCTTGACCTGGTAAGATCTAAATCTTTTGTATTTCCATTTGAGGTTCTCAGTTAAGATGTCTCATCATACCAAGCTTGATGAAAAGCTTGAGGGAGCTAATAACTTTCGAGCCTGAAAGTATAAGATCTCCCTGGTCCTGGAAAAAAATGAGTTGGACTCCTATATCAATGAGGAGGTTCCAGTTCCAGAGGGAGATGAGGCTAAGGCCTTACACAAGAAGAAGTTGGTTATGGCAAAGAGGATCATTGTTGATTCAATCAAGGATCACCTCATACCACAGGTGTCCTCCCTAAAGACACCTAAAGCTATGTTTGATGCCCTAACCAAATTACTTGAAGGGAAGAACATAAACCGGAAGATGACTCTAAGAAACCAACTGAAGAATGTAAAGATCCAGAATACTGAGACCATCCAATCTTACTTTACAAGGGTCTCTCAGATCAAGGAACAGTTGGAAGCAGTAGATGAAAAAGTGGAGAATGCAGAGGTTGTGATGACCACCTTGAATGGTCTCCCTAGATCATGGGACTCCTTTATTCAAGGGATATGTTCCAAAAAGAAGTTAGTCAAGTTCAGCAAACTAGGGGAAGAGTGCTCTCAAGAAGAAGCTCGGATAGCAGCTCGAGAAGAAAAGATGGGAAGTGAAGATCAAGCCCTCACAATTCATTCACAGAAAAGCAAAAGAAGTTCTCATCACTCCAAAGGTAAGCATTTCTATAAAACTAACTCTAGAAAAGATTTGTCTAGAAGCAGATGTTATACATGTGATGAAGTGGGACACTTTGCAAAAGATTATGCAAAAAGACAAAATAAGAAAAAGGGAAACAAGAGAAGACATCATGCTCATGCTGTAGAGGATGATGAACCATCCAAGAAGAGAACCAGATATGAAAGTGAAGATTCTTCAAGTGATGAAGAATATGTCTTGATTTCTGCTCTCACGGGAAACATCACACATGTAAGCAATGATTGGCTTATAGACAGTGGGGCTTCCAAACATATGACAAGATTCAAAGAATCCTTTCTAAAACTTTCAGAACATGAATCACCTGACAAGGTGAAACTTGGAGATGACTACCAGTATCCAATAAAAGGTAGTGGGGAATCCTCCTATAAACTAGACTCTGGAAATTCTATGAAGATGCAAGATGTTCTATTTGTACCAGGACTCAAGAAGAACCTTCTCTCCATATCTGCATTAGATGCATTAGATGGCCAAAGGGAAAGACTATTAATGATGCAGTAGTGATTGGGGAACAAGAAGGAGGTCTATACAAATTGAAGAGCCATCCAAAACAAGCCTTGGTCCATGACACAGTAGAGCCAAAAGAACTTTCGTATAGAAGGCTTGCACATGTGCATTACAGAGCACTACCACTTGCAAGCAAAGTTGTTGAAGGTCTTCCAGAAATTCAAGCAAAACATGATGGGGTTTGCAAAGGATGTGCGAAAGAAAAGAATACAAAGAAGACAATTCCAAGTAGCAAAAGCAAAGCAAAAGGAATCTTGGAAATCATCCACTCCGATGTATGCGGTCCAATGTCATCAAGCTCTCTAAGCGGGTATGTATACTATGTTTCTTTCATTGATGACTTTTCTAGGAAGACATGGATTTACTTCATGAAGAACAAAGATGAAGTATTCAGCAAGTTCAATGAATTCAAAGCCTTGATCAAGAATCACACAGAAAAGAAGATCAAGACCTTTTGATCAAATAATGGCGGAGAATTCACATCAAATGAATTCAAAGAGTTATGCAAAGACTCAGGGATTAAGAGGGAGTTGTCCACTCCATATAATCCACAACAAAATGGGATTGCAGAAAGGAAGAACAAAACTATCATGGAAGATGCAAGAGCTATGCTTCATGATCAAGATCTTCCTATGCATCTATGGGCAGAAGCTGCTAGAACAGCGGTGTATGTACAGAATTGTACTCCACACATAGTACTTGAGAACAAGACACCGGAAGAAATCTTTTTCGGCAAGAAACCAGAAGTTAGCCATCTCAGAATATTCGGCTATCCAGTGTACATACACATCCCAAAAGAGAAGAGAACTAAGTTAGATCCTTCAAGAAAGAAGGGTATATTTGTGGGATACTCTAAAAGCTCGAAGGCTTACAGAATATACTTCCCAAGATTAAAGAAGATCGACATCAGCAAGGATGTGACATTTGATGAAGACACAGCTTACAACAAATCCAGAAAGAGACCTGTTGAAGTTCCCAAAGAATCGAAAGCACCCAGAATTCATGATACAACCATGAATGAAGAAGCTCAAGAAGAAGATCAAGAATTTGAAGAACCTCAAGAACCTGTAGATCCACCTCCAGAGAAGAATCCTCATAAGAGGAAACCTGCTTGGGTACGAGAAGCTATCCAAGGTGCGAAAAGATACGGGGCTCCAGAAGAAAATCACAGAGAAAGAAAGAGGACCAGATCCTTCTCCGAATATGTAGCATTACTATGTGATTTCATTGATAAAGAACCTTCCAATTATGAAGAAACGGCAGAACGGAAAGAATAGAAGGATGCTATGATCGAAGAGTATCAATCGATCATGAAGAATGATGTTTGGGATGTTGTCCCAAGACCAGAAGGGAAGTCGGTTGTAACTTCCAAATGGATCTACAAAATCAAGCATGCTGCAAATGGTAGCATAGAGAAATATAAAGCAAGATTTGTTGCTCGTTTATGAAGAAACCTTTGCACCTGTAGCCAAATACACTTCCATCAGATCAGTACTTGCTATGGCTGCAATGATGAAATGAAAGATACACCAGATGGATGTCAAGACTGCTTTCTTGAATCGTGTAGTAGAAGAGTAAGTGTATGTGGAGCAGCCACTCGGTTTTGAGACACATGACAGGGAGTCTCATGTGTGTAGATTGAAGAAAGCCCTGTACGGTTTGAAACAGGCACCCAGGGCATGGTACAGAAAAATTGACAACTTTCTATCTAGTCTGGGCTTTACCAAAAGTAGAGCAGATTCCAACCTTTACTACAAGGTTGAAGATGGCAACCCAGTGATGCTCCTACTATATGTAGATGATCTGTTTGTAACAGGTATGGATGGGTTGATTGCTGATATGAAGAGGAAGCTTGTTGCCTAGTTCGAAATGAAGGACTTGGGTATGATGCATTATTTTCTAGGCATCGAGGTGTGGCAGGGTGCAAATGGAATTTCCCTGGGACAAGGGAAATATACTGTAGAGATTATGAAGAGATTCAAGATGATGGACTGCAAGGCCATGACCACACCTATGGCATCGAACCTGAAGCTATTGAGTGATGCTTCATCAGAGAGGAGCAGTGAAGCTCCAGTATGTTGTGACGGACAAACAGATAGCTGATGTGTTGACAAAGCCATTAGCCAAAGTGAAGTTTGAATACTTCAGGGAGAAGCTTGGTGTTCTCTAGATCGAGATTTCCCCCAAGGGAAAATGATGAGTCTGTGAGCCATTCTGACATGGTGAGAGAATTGATTCCTTCCATGGTCAGATGTAAGGGCTGAGCCATTCTGTCATGGTGAGAAGATTGGTTCCTTCCATG
Source organism: Pseudotsuga menziesii (assembly GCA_001517045.1). NCBI lineage: Eukaryota > Viridiplantae > Streptophyta > Pinopsida > Pinales > Pinaceae > Pseudotsuga > Pseudotsuga menziesii. The sequence continues at coordinate 253,923 of LPNX010755043.1, forward strand.
TCAGATATGAGTGTTGAGCCATTCTGATATGACTATAGGATTGGTTCCTACATGATCAGATATAAGAGTTATTGCCATTCTTGGAATGGAGGTGCCTGGTCAGTTACCAGGAATACTCGGTCTAGGACTGAAGGCCATTCTGATATGACTGTGAGATGTGTTCTCACATGATTAAATGTGAGCGCATGTCCATTTTGATGTGATTGAGGGATATGTTCCCACTTAATCAGATATAAGGGTTGTTGCCATTCTGTCATGGTGAGAAGATTGTTTCCTTCCATGTTAGATATGAGTGTCGGCCATTCTGATGTAACTGTAGGATTGGTTCCTACATGATCAGATGTAAGGGCTACCGCCATTCTGACGAGTCAAGGTCAGATGTGAGTGTCGGCCATTCTGATGTGACTGTAGGATTGGTTCCTACATGATCAAATGTAAGGGCTACCGCCATTCTGACGAGTCAAGGTCAAATGTGAGTGCCGGCCATTCTGACTTAGGGTCAGATATAAGGGCTACCGCCATTCTCTGAATGGAGGCACCTAGTCAGTGACCAGGAACCCTCAGTCTAGGACTGGGTGCCTTTCTGACGAGTCAAGGTCAGATGTAAGTGTTGTGCCTTTCCACAGATGATAGTAGTCGTGTACTGTCATGCCGGTGGATGTGAGTAATGTGCCTTTCTGACAAGTCAAGGTCAGATGTGAGTGCTGGCCATTCTGACTTAGGGTCAAATATAAGGGCTACCAAAGACCTACAAGGAGGTAGGCCTACAACCAGCATGAAAAAGGGTTGGCTCTGTAGAACTTCCTATGACGAGAAGAATCATGAGATAGCACATATGATGATGACCCAGTGATGATCCAGATCGAGCTATGATTCAGATCCAGTTATGATGTCTCCGAGATGATCCAGATCTAGTTATGATGTCTCCGTGATGATCCAGATCCAACAGTGATGATCCAGATCAAGTGATGATCCAAATCCAGTGATGATGTCCCCGTGATGATCCAGATCGAGTGATGTTCCAAATCCAGTGATGATGATCCAGATCGAGTGATGATCCAGATCCAGTGATGATGATCCAGATCGAGTAATGATCCTGATCCAAGATGAAAATGACTAGAAGATGAAGATGACTTGAAGATGCAGATGACAAGATGATCCAAAGAAGAAGACCAAAGCTGAAAAATTGTGTCGAGAGAATACCTTCCTAGTTAAGAGGAGTGTTGATGTAATTGTAACTTCGGAATGTATTCACTTGTATTTCTTATATATTGTAACCCAATGTTTATTCTGGGATGTACTTGAGTCATGTCATGCCCCGATGTTCCTATCGGGAGGTACTATAATGTAAACAAGTCATGTCAAGTCAATGTGGGTAACCCTCCTATTGATCAAGGGTTAAAGCCTACGCAGTCCCGGGGCACTAGGGTTATTAGACTCATCTAGTGAAGTCGGCCCTAGTAGGTTTAGTCAAGTCGGGAATTAGTATAAATAGAGAGCTAGCCTCTCTATTTAACATACACTCACTCACAGTCACTTGTAGCGCATAGCTGAGGAAGAAGAAGACACTGGGGCAAGGAAGAAAGAGGTTACTGCTATCAAGCGATCATCTTACTGTTTTGGGGTTTTACTTTTGGTGTTGATTCTATCTCTGAGGAAGTTGCGGGGTTTTCTTTATTTATGGTTTCCCCGAGGAAAAACATTTTGTTCATCGTCTCTTGTGTTTGATTGTTGTACTTGTATTCTCTCAGTTAAAGATCCGAACATAATGCTAGCTTGAATGATAAAAATCTAACATACACTACACTAATATGCAGAACACTCCTCACATATACAATAAACCTTCCAGACCTACTATGCCTCACTTTCTGGAAAATCCCACTGCAAGACCAGTCATGCCAGCAGAACCTAGTGAACCATTTGGGGCTTATCTAAAGGAAAACATGGATTTGGGAGATGAGTTCCATTCAACTATGTCATTCTCAGACTTCTGCAATATGAAAAGCAGGAACTGACCAAGGAATTTTTGCACAGGGTTTTACCCAGAACTATGAATTACAGAAAACTATGGGCAGGTTGCCCATTCCTAATTTTGAGGGATGTCATGGTTGTTCGGCGAGAATATGGGTCCAGAAGTTGGATACTTATTTCCAACTAAACCCTATGACTGAGACAGACGCCATTACATTGGCTACCTTACATCTGGACGACGAGGCTCATGAGTGGTGGTACCATGGGTTATTGACGCTGGGTCACAACACCATTAGTTCATACAGTGATTTTACACGGAGGCTCATGGAGCGGTTTGATAAAAGGGACCCAGAGATACATTTCAGAGAGTTAGCACAACTCAAACAGACTGGCAATGACGAAGCCTTCATATCGGACTTTTCGAGAGTAGCAGTTATGGTGACGGATATGTCCGAGAGCAGGTTGGTTATGTTATTTACAGAAGCCTTGACCGAACCTTTATGTGGGTGGGTGAAAGCCTACATACCATCTACTCTACAGGATGCGATCAGTAGAACCCAAGATCTACAAGACTCAGTTCCCAAGAACAGGTTTCGAGTTAAGACAAATTTCCCAATAAAAGACAAGGACAAGAAACCCTTCCAACAGGAATGGCCAAAAAAACATTGGGTGAATGACGACACTAGCAAGGAACTTAAACAGAAGAAATTGTGCTTCACTTCTCAGGAACCATGGATTCCAGGATATAAGTGCGCAGGGAAAGCAAAAGCACACTATAAGCCTATTCAGATAGTGAAGAAGACGAGTTAGAACAAAAGACAGTCAAGGAACTAAGAACAACAGAGGAGGAGACACTTCAGGGAGAATCACCAGGTGGAGTTATTACTACATTATCTGGAGTACCCAGGTTTCATACTCTTAGAGTCAGGGGAATAGTACAGGGCCACAGGGTAGGTGTGTTAATTGATGGGGGGGCAACCCACAATTTCATAGAGGCAACATGGGTGGCTATGCAAGGTATTCTTACAGAGAAATTTGAAGGATTCACAATAGCAATAGCATGCAATAACAGTATGGAATGCAACCACCGGATTCCCAAACTAAATGTCACACTGGGGAACTACAATATAACCGACTCATTTTATGTGGTAAATGTAGCAGATACAAATATAGTCTTAGGGTTTCAATGGCTTTATTCTATAGGGAAATGTACTACGGATTATAGGGCAATGGAAATGGAATTACAAGGATAGGATGGGAAACTGGTGGTCTTGAGGGGCATGAACACTTATCCCCTCAAACCAGTATCATCATAGAGGATGGAGGTCGTACTCAGACAGGGAGACATAGAGTGGCCAACCGAATGTTTTGTCACTTTCCGGAAGCCTCCGGATAACAACACCGAACATCCGACAGATGTACACGCATTACTACAGAAACATGAGAAAATATTCAAAGATTTTCCAGCAGGTCGATCGCCAGACAGAGGATTCAAGCACATTATTGAGTTAGAGGAGGGAACACAGGCAATCATCACCACTCCATACAGGCATCCCAAAAGGTAAAAAGATGAGATAGAGAAAACAATTAAGGAATTGTTGGGATTAGGTTACATATGACTGAGTTCTAGCCCATTTGCATGTGTTGGTAAAAAAGAAAGATGGCACCTTACAGATGTGTATCGATTAAAGGGCCCTCAACAAGAAAACCATAAAAAAACTGGTACACCATTCCCAGAATTGATGAATTGATGGACGAGTTACAGGGGCAAAATACTTCTCCAAAATTGATCTACGATCAGGGTATCATCGGATCCGAATAAGGGATCAAGATATTTCAAAAACAGCTTTTTCGTTTCCATAGTTTCCAGTCGTTTCTTGAAACGTTTCCAGAGTTTCCAGCCGTTCCCTGAAACGTTCCAGCAGTTTCCTGGTTTTCTGAAACGTTTCAGCTACTACAGGGCAAGTTTTTGACTAGAAATAGTGATTTTTTGACATGAACAAACAAATAAATAAGCTTAATGGAAAACTATAAAACCCTAACACTAAATTGAACCTCAAAACTTAGATATAAAGCCTCAAAGCTTATAAATCAAGAGCAAAACCTTAATCCTTAATTGGTGAATGGTAATCTGACATATTATGTCTCATGGATTTTGTTTCATTGTAATTTCCCAAAATTGATAGAGGCTTACCGTTGGTTCAAAAAATCATTGATCTGTAGACATTTTATTGTATCAAATGCTTGTCTACTATAGTGTTAGTTTCCAACAAGCTTCAGTTCTCTTCTTTTCCTTTTTGAGTTAGTATGAACCCTTGACCTATAGCCCTATTTACTCCATTGCTAGTACACTCGTATCCCTATCCTTATGTCGTGGAGAGAATTATGATAGTGCGTCATTTAGTGAATTTTGCATATGATATGTATGTGATATTTTAATCTTACTTCAAGCATTTTTATTAGTATATACTATAAACCATAAAACGTAAACAACATATCCAAGGGAACTCATTGGTGTCTAGAGATATTATTATGGCATAGAGTTCAATATTGCATGTCATCATAGTCACACCTAAGTTGCACTAAAACATGAGCTCACTTATTTATACTTGAGTGCTTAATTAATCCCCTTAGAACATGGTTGATTATGTCAAATTTGAATATCCAAGTCGGTTGCAAATCATAGACAATCCTACGAATTTAGGCCCTTTATGAGCCAATCGATTAGTCACTTTTTCAACCAGTTGGTTGGTCAATCGACTCTCACTTGCCTGGTCGATTGTCTCACCGGTGTGTGGACCAACCCAAATACAACATAGTTGAGTCTCTGGATTACATAAAAAAATTGTGTTTAATCACAAATTTCAACACTTTTCTAGAGGTGCAATCAGCATAATATTTGTTAGAATGTAACATTTGGATAAATCCATCAAGTAATTTTAGGGTTTGAAATCAATGTTTAGAAGTAGTTGACATGTTCTTATTTAAATGCTTGTCAATAGGTGACTTATCTATGGCACTTGAGATAGAAAAATATTGTTTAAGACGATATTTGAGTTTGCTAATTTTAATTGTTATAAATGACATGACTAACTTTAAATCTAATTGATGAATGGTAATCTAAAGTATGTATGTCTCATGATATATATATGTATATGTTTGTTGTCGTTTCCTTGTCGTACCGTATCAGACATTTTTCAAATTTTGTCATATATGTTTCCCTCCCCGTATCCGTATTCGTTCCCGTACCGTTTCAGTGCAACTTAGACTAAAACACTCTTGCTCAAGTCTAGGGCATTACATACTACTCACATACTGTAACGAGCATTTAAGTACAATAATTATCAAAGTCTCTAAATCCTGGGACATTAACATCAAGCCATTCTAGTGATTGTTCTCTTAGTTTGAGCGCTTATATTTGTCATATCCCCAATTTTGGCCTAAGGAAAATAGACCAAGGTCACCTAAGAAGAATTTAGAAAATTATTAATGGTGACAAATAAGGAGAAAATAATTATTGGCTAAGGGGAAGTAATAATTACCCAAGGCATGGTTTCTGCTGTTCTATAGTATTTTCTATGGTATGGGCAAAAAGTAAATAATAGAACATGGTTTTCATTGGCCCATGGGTATTTATCCATGGTATTGGAGACTCTTCAAGGATAAAAGGAGGCGGAGGCAAAGGGGAAAGGCATGCTTGAATATTTGGAGATTTGTTCTTGAGACCGTCTAGGGGTTAGCCTAGAGTTTTCGTTTGGGGTTGGCAAACTCCATCCATCCATTCTGGTCTAGTTTCGGTGGTATGACGGATCCACCCTAGTTGGACAAAGGGGGAGGATCCATTCAGGGTCTTCATTGGAGCTTCATCATCCGGGTTGGCATCACCTTTTAGGTTCTTGTTGACTGTATCTTGTTAGTTGATATCATAGCCATAATTATTGTACTGTTTACTCATTGCTGGTCATAATAAAGGTGCCAATATTATCTCGCCATTGTGATGTGTTATGGAATGTGTCTAAAGTGTTTGATGAAATGTCTATGAGAATATATGTTGCTGGTGAAAGTTATAAATCAATGTAAAATTGATTAAGCTTGACAAATTCATAGATTTTGTGATCATCCCGGATCGGGGATATTACAATATTTCACAAAAGTTTACTCTTAACTCCAAATCTAAATAACCTATTCTTTCCTCAGTGAGATTCAATAGTTCCGAATAAATGAACCTAGCTTTTTTTTGTGTTCTCTCAAAGAAAACTTTGTTCCACAGTCTGTGTACAGCATCTCATAATCTAAAGAGGGAAGTCTGCCTCTAACCCTTACATAGAAATCATTCGACCCCCTTTCTTGGAATCATAAAAAGGAATTTATGCTTGTTTCCCAAAATGATCCTCTATACTATATATCTCCATTTCAAAATATCTTTAGGTATTCGAATAAGATATTTATCCTTCTTAGAAAACAATCTGTGCATTATTTACAGATCGAAAACTCTGTTCTGAGTAACAGAAAATACTTTTTTGCAAATTTCAAAACTTAAAATCAATAAAACTACTCCTCCAGCAACCTCTACAATTAGTATTTACAATAGAAATCAACTCTATACATTTCGGACTATAATGTTTGATAACCAAATCAACCAATTCGGATGAATAAGATAGATAAAAATTCATTTCTTGGGAAAAAATAAAATAATAAACACGTGATAAGGATTGAAGAATCAACATATCTGTTCAATCTTGTAATATTGGGAATCCATTGGCATAGATTCACCATCCACCCAACCGTAGGCACATTCCACTGCAATGGCCACCCCCAAGCTGTCTGTACCGCTGAGGATTAAAGGAAATTCTTTTCTGGTTATACTAAAACTCTCAGCAATGTCATCTCAATATACTAGTCTACACACAAAAACCAGTTTCACACTTTTCTCTCAGTGCCTCTTGGCTTGTAACCCCATTGAATGCGTCCCTTCATCTCTTTTAACCTCTCTCCTCCCTTCCTCCCTCAATAGAGAAGCAGTTAGGTGTTTTGGGGTTTTCTTGATTTAAATTTTTAAGATAAATAATTGTGTTGAGCTCAACATGTCACAAAATCAGAATAAATAATTTTTCTTTTTCTTTCCTCATTTGTACAGATACATATTAATCTTGGTGATCTGTCCAATGCTTCCCAAACTTTTATGTTAATCAAAATTTGCGAATACATAAGTTGATTTTTCAAAATCATAAAAGCATTCCCCACCAAATTAATTTGGTGTTCATGTCCCAAAATTACATTTTTCAGTTTCCAGTAAAATAAAATAAAAAGATTAATTCTAACTTGGGGGATATTACAGTATCTGCTGCATGCTTGACCTTGTAGAGCCATCTTGAAGTCACTACTGATTTCCCCTCTAGTCTAAGCACAATGTCCCATACATCATTCTTCATGATGGAGGTGTACTCCTCCGCCACGACATCCCTCCAAACCTACTGGTCTGCTACCTCCCTCGAATGCGTCCCTCATCTCTTTTAACCTCTCTCCTCCCTTCCTCCCTCAATGGAGAAGCAGTTAGGTGTTTTGGGGTTTCTTGATTTAAATTTTTAAGATAAATAATTGTGTTGAGCTCAACATGTCGCAAAATCAGAATAAATAATTCTTCTTTTTCTTTCCTCATGTACAGATATATATTACTCTTGGTGATATGTCCAATGCTTCCCAAACTTTTATGTTAATCAAAATTTGCGAATACATAAGTTGATTTTTCAAAATCATAAAAGCATTCCCCACCAAATTAATTTGGTGTTCATGTCCCAAAATTACATTTTCAGTTTCCAGTAAAATAAAATAAAAAAATTAATTCTAACTAGGGGGATATTACAGTATCTGCTGCATGCTTGATCTTGTATTGCCATCTGGAAGTCACTACTGACTTCCCCTCTAGTCTAAGCACAATGTCCCATACATCATTCTTCATGATGGAGGTGTACTCCTCCGCCACAACATCCCTCCAAACGTACTGGTCTGCTACCTCCTGAAATCTAGAAGGCTCGAAATCTATGCCAATGTTGCTCATTGACGTGTAGATTGGAAACTTCTTAGAAGGCCTGCTCTCCTTGAATGAACTTCCAAGATCCTTCACATGCTCTTCAGCGTCCCTCAATGTCTACATGAACCATCGAGGTCTCCTGACAGAAATAGTAGGAGTTGGTGGCTCCTCCTTGTTAGATTTTCTTATAAATTATAGCAGTAGATCTTAATTGCATTTATCAATAGGATCACTAGAAGATAGACAAAGCACAAAACAATAACAAATATTTTTCACCTGGGAAACCCAATTGGAAAAAAACCCAGCAACCTTCGTCTAGAGATGATAATTCTGAAATCAAAGTACAATGAAGAAAGAAAAGAAAAATAAGGAAATGCCTTTCAAATATGAAACCCTGAAAATCAGTCTACTTCTGAGCTTTTGTGTAGCTATTGTCTTTCCCAGAAAACTGCGAACTTCTCTTGTGCTGATGCGTTGTTGTAGTGTTTTGAAATGAGGAGGGGCGCCTCCTATTTATATTGATTTACCCCCAGAAAATAACTGGGGCCGACTTCACTTGGGGGTGCAATAATAATTTTATATTTATTATTTTATTGCTGGCTTTTCTCCCCAAGGATTACATTGTTCTTTCTAGGGTTTAGATGAATAATTACAACAAGTTCAACTCTCGAAGGAGGACAATAAGAATAGCTTCTGAGGTTGCACAAACTCCAACACTCCCTCTCAACAAGGAAGGTACTCTTTGGTCTTCATCAGCATCATCATCATCTGGGTTTCATCTGTACGTCCATACTGTCTCTATCTTCTCTAAACGTACTGAAGGTTGTCTTGTTCTATCCGAATGTCTGAGAGAGAATCGTCTGCTACCTGTCCGTCTCTATTATCGATGGAATACTTCCATACCTGGCTAGAGATCCCAGATGAGCACACATGCATGCACAACTGTCTACTACCTGTTTGTCTCATCTGCCAATGGGGTACTCCCATACCTGGCTGAGAACCTGAACGAGTAGAGGTACATGTGCAATCACACGACCATCTACTACCTGTCCGACTCATCTGTCAATGGGATTACTCCCATACCTAGCTGAGCACCTGGACGAGCAGAGGCACCTATGTGAACTCGACCATCTACTACCTATCTGTCTCATCTGCGGACGGGATTTCTCCCATACCTGGCTGAGAGCCTGGACAAGTAGACGTACCTGGGCGAAAGTATGGTAAATGTCTCTCAGTCATCTCTCCCTCTCAATGAGGGATACGTTCTCTTCTACTACAAATCTTCCGCGAAAGTATTCAAATTTCAACCCGGGAAGAGGCTTGGTGAGAACATCTGCAGTCTGGTCATCGATCAGAATACATTGTAGCTCGACTGCACCTTTCTGCACCATATCACAACATACGAAATGATAACGATTCTCTATGTGCTTCGACTTGTCATGAAATACAGGATTCACTGACATCTGCACACAACTCTAGTTATCACAGTGAATAACGGTTGGCTTTGGAATCTGGCCAAACAACCATAAAAGGAGTTTACGAAGCCAAATTGCTTCTCGAGCTGCTGAACTAGCAGCCATATACTCGGCCTCTGCAGTACTAAGAGCCACAGAGTTCTGCTTCCTATTGCACCAAGAAATAACTGCAGAACCCAAACTGAAACAACATCCTGATGTGCTCTTCCTGTCTGTAGTGCATCCAGCCCAATCTGAGTCTATAAACCCTTGCAATTTTAAGTCACATTTTGAATCATATCGTAGACCATATCCTACAGTGCCACGTAAGTATCTGAGTACATGTTTTACAGCAATCCAGTGAATCTGCCTCGGTTCGCACATGAACTGACTGAGAACATTCACAGCAAAACAAATGTCTGGTCTGGTGTTCATCAAATACATCAAGGACCCAATCAACTGGGGATACATGGTGGGATTAATCAAGTTTGAATCTAAAGTAGAATCCCTCAGCTTCTTAAAATTTGCACCATCGGAGTAGCCATGGACTTGCAATCCAACATTCTGAATGTCTTCAAGATATCTATGGTGTATTTTCCTTGTCCTAGGAAAATCTCTTTCTGCCTCTGCCATACTTCTAATCCCAAAAAGTAGTGCATCAATCCAAGATCCTTCATTTCAAACTCAGAGGCAAGTTTCTTCTTACACCATAAGATGAGTTTCTCATTTCCAGTAAGAAACAAGTCATCAACATATAGTACCAAAATCAGTGGCTCATTATTGAAAACCTTGTATTACAGGTTGGGGTCTGCATCACTCTTGGTGAATCCCAAACTCACTCGGAATCCGTCTATCCGTCCATACCAAGCACAAGGTGTTTGCTTGAGTCCATATAACGCTTTTTTTCAGCTTGCATACGTGAGACTCCTTTCCATGGACAACAAACCCTTCTAGTTGTTCAATATACACTTCTTCCTCAATAATGCCATTGAGAAAGGCAGCCTTGACATCCATTTGATGCAACTTCCATCCCATAGCTGAAGGAATAGCAATGATCGATCTGATGGAAATGTATCGAGCCACAGGAGCAAATGTCTCATCATAGTCGACTCCCTCTTTCTGAGAGAACCCTTCGACAGCAAATCTGACCTTGTATTTTTCAACACTCCCATCTGCTCCATGTTTGATTTTGTATAACCATCTTGAAGTTACAACTGACTCCCCTCAGGTCTCGGTACAATCTCCCACACATCATTCTTCATGATGGATTGATATTCTTCCACCATGGCATCCTTCCAAACTTGGTGTCCCGATGCATCTTCATAAGTGGTGGGTTCTGAGTCAATGATATGACTCATCAATGCAACATAATTGGAGAACCTCTGAGATCTTTTGCTCTATTGGAAAGTACCATGTGGAGCTTCATGCCCCTCTACATCCTGTAAGGTCTGTTGTGCCCATCTACGTCTTTTTCGACCTATTGACACATCTTCGAGAATATCAATTGTCATGACTGGATCAATGGGATTGATGGGTTCATCTTTTCCTGCTAACTCGTTCTGGATTGGAGAAGCAGATGATCTCATCTCCAATTCCTCATCATCGATCTCCATGTCTGATCCTCTGCCTTTCCTGACAGCCATTTCTTCTTCAAAGGTTACATCCCTGCTGACTTTGATCTGTCTGGATCTTGAGATATAGATTTTGTAGGCCTTTGATGATTCATTGTATCCCACGAAGGTTCCCTTCTTGCATGAAGGTTCTAACTTCATCCTTTTCTCCTTGGGCACATGTATATAGACTGGACAGCCAAAAATTCGGAGGTGACCTACTTCTGGTTTTACTCCTATAAAGGCTTCTTCAAGAGTCATGTTCTTCACTATCTTATGTGGGCACCTATTCTGTATATATACAGTTGTTCTAGATGCTTCTACCTATAAGAACATGGGTAAACTCTGGTCATGAATCATGGCTTTGGTTGCCTCCACAATCGTTATGTTCTTTCTTTTAGCAACCCTGTTTTGTTGGGGGTTGTAGGGAACTGTAAGCTCCCTCTTAATTTCTGCTTCTTTGCAGAAATCATTGAATTCTGTAGAGGTATATTTGCCACCATTATCTGATCTTAGAATCTTGATCCTCTTCCCTGACAAATTCTCGACTTGTGCTTTGAACTCCTAGAATTTATTGAGTACTTCCTCAAATTCCTTGGTCTTAAGAAAGTAGATCCAAGTCTTTTGTGAGTGGTCATCAATGAAGGTCTCATAGTAATGATATCCTCCCAATGAGGCAACTGTCATTGGGCCACACAAGTCAGAGTGCACTAGGTCCAAGATTTCTTTGGATCTGCTCTCACTATCAGGGAAGGATTTCTTGGCATTTTTGCCAAGTGCACATCCTCTACATGTTCCATCATGGTCTATCTGCAGCACTGGTATACTCGTAACTATGTTCTTCACTGTTGGGAGCGCTCTGTAATTTAGATGAGCTAGTCTTCTGTGCCATAGCTCACTCATACTTGCAAAGTCATGGACTAGGGCTTGGACTGGTAGAGTTAAGTCAATACAAGCTCTCCTCTCTCATGCCAATTACTTTGGTTGTATCCATGCTTGAGTTCTTCTGCCAAGCAAGTACTATTCCATCTTAAAATGCTACTTTATATCCTTTGTCTTCTAAGACTGAGATGGAAACAACATTTCTTTTCACACCAGGTACATAGAGCACATCACTTAAGTGTAGAGTATCCTTAGTCTCTAGCTGAAGGGAGGTAGCTCCAAATCCCTTCACAATGTAGTTGGCATCATCTCCAAGTACAACACAGAGATGGGAATCTTTCTCAACTACTTCTGAAAGATTTTCTTTATATCATGTCATGTGTCTAGATGCACCACTATCTATGAGCCAAGTATCACTATATATTACTGGGAACCATACCTGATAAAGCCGATATGAAGAAGAATTCAGTGCGATCTTCATTCTTCTGTTTCTTGTGATGATGATCTTCCTCTACATCAACAGTTGAAACTTCATGCTTCCTTTTGTGAGAGCTTCGACATCTATTGGCATAGTGGTCGTATTTCTTGCATCTGTAGCATTGGATCTGAGATAGATCGTTCTTTTGTCTCTTCTGATTTGGGGGAGGAGTTGATCTCTTATCTTGATGCTTGCTAATGTACAGCTTCCTTCTCCTTCCCTTGCCTTTCTTGGTGTGTGATACGAACGCTTGATTTTCCTCAGGTTGAGTACCATGAAGTCTTTGGCGTGCTGCATTTCTAGTTTCTTCATGAGTGCAATCTACCCATAGTTTATCAAATTTGGGAAACTTGGTTCGACCACTTATAGTTTGGATGAAACACTCCCAAGATGAAGGGAGACCATTTAAGGTAATCATGACAAGATCCTTTTCTTCAAGATTGTCTCCATTGGACTTCAGCTTGTCCCGGAGCTCGGTTATCCTCATGAATATGAGGCAATGTTTTCGGACTTTGTCATCTTCATATTCAACAATTGATTCCTCAATGTGAGTCATATTGATGTTACTGTGTTCAAATAACATCTTTAGGGTTTTGAACATCCTCCTCCTCGTTGTCTTTTCTGAGATCTAAGGAACCAAGTGATCTCTAACTGAGTCCACTAAAATCCTCCTTGATTTGGCATCATCCTTTCTCCAGTGAGGTTTGTCTTCTTCGAATTCTGGTTCTGGGACCTTTTCCTTTACATACTGTAATAGGTCATTCTCTTCTAGTAGAAGAAGAACCCTAGACTCCCAGGGGATGAAATTGGAAGGCCCTTCCAAACGATCTTCGACCTTCATGCTGATCATCTTCACTGTAGATCTGGATCTGAAACCCTGGCAGAGACTAGGTCAAAACTGAAGGTTGGAGTTTTGGAACACTGACTCCACAAATAAATGCACCCTAGAGAGGTGAGTTGAGAAGAGGTAGAGTTGAGCAAAACTGTGGAGAAAGTAGGTCAAAACTCAAAACCCTAATTTCTGATGCAGCTGCAAAATTAGGTCAAAATTGAAACTTCTCAGAATTGAATTTTGTCTTCACCAAAAGATGTGCCCTCCTTAGAGTGAAATTCCCAAGGCTATTTTTCTGTCAAAAATTTGGGTAAAGACCTCGAGAGATGAAACTCTAGTTTCGACAAGTTGTCGACAAAGTTCCGACAATGGCTTCTTCTAGTACTACTCTGATACCATGTTAGATTTTCTTATAAATTATAGCAATAGATCTTAAATGCATTTATCAATAGGATCCCTAGAAGATAGACAAAGCACAGAACAATAACACAAGTATTTTTCACCTAGGAAACCCAATTGGGAAAAACCCAGCAACCTTTGTCTAGAGATGATAATTCTGAGATCATAGTACAATGAAGAAAGAAAAGAAAAATAAAGAAATGCCTTCCAAATATGAAACCCTGAAAATCAGTCTACTTCTGAGTTTTTGTGTAGCTGTTTTCTTTCCCAGAAAACTATGAACTTCTCTTGTGTTGATGCGTTGTTGTAGTGTTTTGAAATGAGTAGGGGCACCTCCTATTTATACTGTTTTGCCACCTACAAATAACTGGGGCCGACTTCACTTGGGAGTGCAATAATAATTTTATATTTTCTTATTTTTATCTATTCTTTTATTGCTAGCTTTTCTCCCCAAGGATTACATTGTTCTTTCTAGGGTTTAGATGAATAATTACAACAAGTTCAACTCTCGAAGGAGGACAATAAGAATAGCTTCTGAGGTTAAACAAACCCTAGCACTCCTCTGCAACTAAAGGTTGTTGCCCTAAACTAGAAGTTGTTTGTGATCCTAGCTCAACCTTCGAAGCTTCATGTTTCTCATCCTCTGTCATGTTTCTCAACTTTACATCCTTGCTTACAATTCTCTTTCGCTCCCCTCGAGTATAGATCTTGTAGGCCTTTGAAGTCTGATTGTACCCAAGAAACAAACCCTTTTTGTTGGAGGGCTCTGACTTGGTCCTCTTCTCAACTTGTATATGGATATAAATTGGACAACCAAATATGCAAAAATGACTCACCTCTGGCCTCGCGCCGAAGAAAGCCTTCTCTACTGTCTTGACCTCCAAAATCTTGTCAAAACACCTACTCTAGATGTAGACTATTGCATTGCATGCTTCTGCCCATAGAAACATCGACAAATCCTGGTCATGTATCATGGCCTTAGCAAACCCTCTGATGGATTGATTCTTCCACTCTACAACGCCAATCTACTATGGATTGTATAGAACAATGAACTCCCTCTTGAAACCTACATCCTTGCAAAAATCTTTGAAATCATTGGAGACATACTTACCCCCATTGTCCGATCTCAAAACTTTGATCTTCTTCCTTGTTTGGTTCTCCACTAGAGCTTTGAACTCTTGAAACCTGCTAAAGACCTCATCCTTGTCCTTTAGGAAGTAGATCCAAGTTTTACGAGAGAATTCATCAATGGAGGAAACATAGTACATGCTTCCTATGATTGATGCTACTAACATTGGTCCACATATATATGAATGCACCATGTCTAAAATGTTGATATTTGTAGCTATGTGAGGTATCCTCCCTAGCTAAGTTGGCCCCAAAAGAAAATAAGAAAAATTGTATTTCATTATTCGAAGAAGAGAAGTGGCCCAGGAAGATAGACAAGTCTGCCCCAGTTAAAAGCGCCAGCCAAAAAACAAATATAAATAGAGGGGACGCCCTCCTCATTCGACACACAAGCAAATTCGCTCCAATCTACTAAAAAAGTGCGTAAGAGAGAGAAGACTATTCTTGGGTTGTAGAAGACAAATTTATGGGGTTCATTCTTTGGCATGTGATTTCTATTGTCGTAAGATCACTTTTATATCTGATGTACTTGTACTTTGTACTGAATCTCTGAGTAAGAAAAGGTTGTTGGGTTTTCTCTCTTGTGGTTTCCTAGGATAAACTTTGTGTTCTCGTGTTACTGTGGATGGTTATCTTTCAATGATCCTATTTTGTTTATGTTGCAAATGAATAAAGTTATATTGCTATATATCTTTAAAATCTAACATGGTATCAAAGTGGATCCGAAAGAGACCATTACCGAAAACTAGGGCATCCAAGTTTGGACCATTGTATCCATAGATTGTCTTGAAAAGAGTTCTTGGGAAACTTCCCCTAGAAGGGCGCACCTTTCTATGGAGGCAAAATCCAGATTGGTGAAGTTTCAATTTTGACCTAATTTTTGTTGGATCTAAGAAATCAGGGTTTCATATTTTGAGTTCTATACACAAACTCTAAAGAAAAGGAGGGATACTCAACTCACCCTAGGAGGGTGCATCTCTTTGTGGAGTTAGTTTTACAAATTTAAAATTTCATTTTGACCTAGCTCATGATAGGGTTTCTGCAGCATCTTAGTTTTTCAGTCTCCAGTCAAGCTGGTCGTTGGACTCAAAGTAGAAGACAGATTGGAGGGATTTTCAAACTTCCGATCTTGGAAGAGTAGGATGCTCATGCTCCTAAATGAACATGATCTCAAGGATCATAGACTCAGAGATATTCCAGAGACAGAGGGAGCCCGAAAGAAAAGAAGATTCAAGAAGAATGAAGCCACAGCCATGAGAATTTTGATGGACTCAATGAAAGATCATCTTGTACCTCTTATTGCAACCTAGGACTCTGCTAAGAAGATGTATGATACCTTGAAGAAACTATATGAGAATGAGAATCCTAGCGTAATCTTGGCCCTAAAAGATCAATTTCGTCAAGTGAAGTTCACAAAGGATGATTCAGTTTCTTCCTATTTCTTGAAGATTGCTCAGATCAAAAATCAACTGGCAGTTGTTGATGAAAGTGTTCCTGACAGAGATCTTATGTTGACATCTTTGAGTGAACTTCCTTTAGAATGGAAACCATTTGTGAAAGGGATATGTGGTCGTAGTCAGTTACCTACTTTTGATCAGTTTTGGTTAAAATGTATCCAAGAAGAAACAAGGGAGCGTGCCTCTACCTCAAAGGAAAAGGATGAAGTATTAGTTCTTGTAGCCAAAATTTGAAAGGGGAGAGGAACAAGGGCAAGAAAGGCATCAAGCCAGTCCAAAATCTAAAGATCAAGAAGGATAAATCCAAGCTCAAATGCTTCAATTGTGGCAAGTTAGGTCACTTTCTTGCATAATGTTGGAAGAAAGAAAAAGGAAAGCATGATGGCTCTAAAGCTAAATAGATGCATGCACCAAAAAAGAAGAAACAAGAAGAAGAAGAAATTCAGAGAGATTACCTTCTTGTTACTGCTATCTCAAATTCTATTTTTGACAGTGATGTATGGTTGATAGATAGTGGTGCATCTGGACATCATGCCTCAACTGTTGATGTTGATGAAGATACTCCACAGAAGAGGTCAAGGAATGATAAACCTTAGGGAAGTATAGAAGATCATTGAAAGGAATACTTCCTCTAAACACTCTGTGTGCACCAATGATTGCCATTGGTGATGTATGAAGATCCAGGTTGCAGTCTCTAAAATGGGCTTTTGACAAGAAAGAAGATGAAGATCAAAGGACTCACGTGATTTCTGCAAAAGTATGTTATAGTGTAGCATGATGAGCATATGATATAGTTTTATTTTATATGATGGAGCAGGCTCATGTAGTGCATGTTATGTATATGATTGGGTAAGTAGCCTACAATATGCACAAAATCCCATGAATGGATGGATGTTGTGCTAAAGCATTAGTTAAGATGCTTACATAACTGTGTGAACTATTACCATTGCATTGAAATGATCATATTATTTGATTGATTATGCAATGTTGCTAACCATTAGACTAAATTTGAGTTGTAGGAAAGACCATATGTTATGACCTACAAGAAGAAGACGATGAGGCTTGCTCTGAAGAACAAGTGATGGCTATGTAGATCTCGTTGATGTTTAGTGTTTGAGAAAAAGCCGGATGCTCTGAAGTGGGAAGCTTCTAGGAACATGGCTCTCAACTCAGGCTCCAAATCAAGTAACAGGATGTTTTCTGTGACAAGGAGCAACTAAAATGGATGTGACTTTCGATGACGAGGTGTCATTCTGGAGATCTCAAGAATCTCGCATAGATGATGATACTAAGGAGCATAAGGCTCCTATTTTTGAGGACCATGATTCAGATCATCAGGAGATTCCTTTAGAGCCTATCTCAAAGCCGGAACTTCCTAGAGATGTTGGTTGAAAGAGGCCAAGATGGCTTCTTGATACCTTACAGGATGAATAAGGACATGCATCTCCTCAAGGAACATTCAAAGAGAGCAAGAGACCACGGAGATACTCAGAATATTCAGCCTTGATGAGTCACATCGGTGATTCAAAACCTTCCAATTTTAAGGAGGCAGTTGGACATCAAGTCTGGAAAAATGCCATGATGGATGAGTATGAATCCATCATGAAGAATAATGTTTGGGATATTGTTCTAAGATCTAAAGGGAAGTCAATAGTAACTTCCAAGTGGATCTTCAAGAGCAAGCAAGCTACAAATGGCAACATTCAGAAGCACAAAGCCAAATTTGTAGCCCAAGGCTTCTCCCAAAAAGAAGGAATAAATTATGAGGAGACATTTGCTCCAGTTGCTAGGTACTCTAGTATCAAGTCCATTATTTCCCTTGTTGTTGTCATGGGTTGGAATTACATCAGATGGATATAAAGACTGCTTTCCTCAATGGTATGATTGAGGAAAGGTATATATAGAGCAGCCTGAGGGTTTTGTTATACATGAAAAGGAGCCTTATGTTTGCAGGTTGAAGAAAGCTCTTTATGGGCTTAAGAAGGCACCCTGGGCCTGGTACTCCAGAATTGACAGTTACCTAACAGAGTTGGGCTTCACCAAAAGTGAATCAAATCAAAACCTTTAATACAAGGTTGTTAATAACTATCCCTTGATTCAAGTACTCAGTGCATTGGTCTCCAAAGAGACAAGAATAAATATAAAAAACATTCAAACATTGGCAAATCCAAAAAGAATCCATCGTTGGGTACATGTGAGCTTGTCTCATATTGGGACGCGATCCGAGGAATGCTGGGGCATGGGGCCGAGTGTTGAATGCTGGGAGACGGGTATAGTAGAATGCGTAATGTGTTAATGGTAGAATGTTGGTGAATGTTGGTAGAATGGTAGAATGGGTGTATTTGTAATGCGAAAGGAACAGAAAGTATGTTGATGATCACTTTCTCACAAGGGGCGAGAGTCTGATTGAGAAGTACAAGAGGGAGTTGACTTGTGAATTTGAGATGAAAGACCTGGGGTTGATGCATTATTTCTTGGGTTTAGAGGTGGGGCAGGAACTTGATGAGATCTTCCTTGGACAAGGGAAGTATACCATTGATATCTTGCACAGATATGGTATGATGGGTTGTAAGTCCATGGCTACACCGATGGAAGCAAATCTGAACAAGTTACATGATTCTGTCGTATCTTCAGATTTAGTGGATCCAACCATGTACCGCGAGTTGATTGGTTCCTTGTTGTACCTGGTTTATAATAACACCAGGGGAGATATATGTTATGCAATGAACATGTTGAGTTAGCACAAGGTCAAGCCAAGACAAGTACATTGGGTAAAGACTAAGCATGTGTTGAGATATCTTTGCGATACAGTTGGATATGGATTGATATATACCTCAGGTGATGGAGTGAAGCTGGTGGGATTCACAGATTCAAATTGGGCCGAGAGTGCAGTTGACAGAAAGAGCACCTATGGGTGTTGTTTTAGCCTAAGTCACCTAGTTCGAGTTCGTGTTCGAATTCGGCAAAAAATCAGCTCTTGAAATTTTAGCGATAAAATTCAGCATTAAGTTCAAATGACTATAAAATATTGAAATAAAAAAATATATGAAATTTTTCAACAAAATTCATTATGCTCATTCAACTATGAACACTAAACACATCAACAATGAACATGATAGTCATAGAATCATAGAAATAATGAACACGTCAACATTGAATAAAGTATGAACATGATAGTCATTGAATAATACAAATAAAAATATGGCAACATAAATGATTAAACATATATTTTGAAAACAATCTACACGTTGATTGAAATTCAAAAACATGTTCACAAAATGATAAAACATAATACTAAAATGTCATCAATTATGCAGGCAACTATTTAGCAAAATAGCATCCCAAAAAGAAACTAGAAGTCTAGAGACTAAAACGAGAACAAAAGTTTTATTCTTGTTGTTCTCGTGGCCTGCTTGTTACATCGAAAAGCTCTAAATCATCAAGAGCACTCGAGGGAGTGAAACCACTATAATCATCATCACGATTGGATTCATCACTCTCATTGTCAATATCTTCTTGATCTCTTAATGCATTTGGTATAGGCTCCAACCATGGCCTAGAAGAATTTGTCTCGTCTTTAGCCTATGTCACAGGGTTCGGCGAATTTTATCCTTGGAGTTCGAAATTCGCCGAACTTTAAAAAAAAATCGAAATTCGTTTAGGTTCGGCGAATTCCAACGCCGAACCTCAAGGCGAACCATATCGAATCGAATCGAATCGAATCGAACCTCAAAGAACTCGAACTTCAAGCGAATTTCAGGCGAATTTTTGGCGAATTTCAAGAACGCGTGCCACTGTCTCGTCCTTTTCATCTGCTCCGGAGTCCACACTGCTCATTATTCCACGACCCCGATTATCTATCAAGAACTACAACTATGGACCGGCCGGAACTGCTCTCGGATTCAACAGCATAAACAACCCGGACATTGTTGCTACCGATTCGACGGTCTCTTTTAAAACGGCGATCTGGTTCTGGATGACCCCACAATCTCCAAAGCCTTCTTGTCACGACGTGATGAGGGGAAAATGGAGTCCGTCCGGCACCGACAGTGGCGCCGAGAGAGCAGCGGGATATGGAATGGTGACTAACATCATAAATAGTGGGCTCGAGTGCGGGAAAGGAAGCAACCCTCAGCAGGACGACCGCGTCGACTTTTACAAGCGATACTACGACATTCTTGGCATCGACTATGGATCCAACATCGATTGCAACAATCATACCTGAGACACCCTTTGGAGGTTAGAGTCAACTTGATCTCACGAAAACTGAGTCACTGTCGTATGATAATTACGGTCCATTGTTATGAGCACGAACTGCCTTTGTAGTGAATAAATGATATGAGCTTTTAGTTCGAAATCTAAATCGATTGTCTCCAACGACGATATGCCTTTTTCACTATGATATAAAGGAAAAATTAATTGTTCTTTCTCTTCTTCCACAGAGTGGCCGCCTTACTTTTGGTTTTCTCCATGTATTTCGACCGCAATTGGAGATATTAAAGTTTCCTATCAAAACTTGGAAAAGTTCATTCAACTAATAATAGGTTTAACTCATAACGCCTTTAGATTATATATATATATATATATATATATATATATATATATCATTGGCAAGAGAATATGAAAGCGTAACTAGTATAAACATTCTATCTGCAAGAGAACACAAAAGCTTTTATAATTGGGGTTATACTAACCAATCGATTAAGGTTATACTAAATTAGATTTTTATAATTGGGTTTTAAATAAATGTATTTCTATTATTATTTATCCATAAATTTGTAGTTAATATATTACTATAAATTTGTACAGTTAATATATTACTATAGTATGGATTTAGAAATAAGCTCTCCTTTTTGTTTACTGACGTTAAAAATAAATCTATAGTTCAATATTCATTAAAGAATCATTTGTTTTATTGTATAAACATTAATGATAAAATTTGATATATTTTCTTCATTTGTTTTATTGTATATTTTATTATATATATTATTATATATAAGAAATTTTTTATATTGGCGAACCTAATGCTGAACCTCATCCCGAACTTCATAAAAAAAATCGAATTCGAATCGAATTTCAAGGTCATCGAACTCGAATTCGAACTTGAACCATGTGACATAGTCTTTAGCCACATTACTTAAAGCCAATTGCTAATTACTGTGAACATAAACAAGATCTCCTAATTTCCCCGATAACAACATGTTTCTTCTCTTGGCATGAATATGGTACAAGCATTCGAGTTCCTTTCACAAGTTGATGCACTTGATGTCTAGCTCAAGATACGAATTGCAAATTTTCGCAATTTTGGGACTCTAGATGCATAAAAATCCCACCACACTGCTCGAGCAGCCAAAGCCTTCTCTCTCTTTGTTGTTGCGGTTCCAAATAGGCCTTCTTGCAAGCTGTATGCTCTAATCTAGGATCTAACTAATGCTACAATAGACTCATCTGAATGCATGCTGTCAATAGCCTCATAAATTCCACTCATGACCTTTTCATCTTAATGTCTTTGTATTCCAAACAATGTAGGGTCCAAATAACATGTTGTTGCATGTAATGGGCTATGCATCATCTTCCATCTCTAATCAACCACTTCCCATGTCTCTTTATAATCAGCTTCCACATTATCAAAAGCACATGCAATCTTTTCCTTCCATGGCCTCATAAATAAAACCCATAGAAGGCTTATCACCATCAACCATTCGGAGCACCTCAACAGTTGGATCAGACATTTTTAGATCTTTCTGAGCATTTTCCCAAAAGCTATTGTTGCTTAGCATTATCTGTTCAACATGCTTTCTCTTTGATTCTTTTGAAAGGTAAGATCTCTCCCACTCAGTAGTGCAAAAGATACTTCTTATGCTTGTTTTTCCTCAACAACTCTTTTAAGAGTGATGTAAAAAGTGGCAAACCTTGTATCACAAGGCCTCAACAACTCTCTAGCTGCATTTTTCTTGTATAAGGTCAAAGTGAAACGATAATTAATGACGAAGTTTGCAGTAGTTTTTGCTCTTCAAATTGTCTCATTAACCCATGGAATTTGGCTAAATCATCCAGCAATAAATCCAAAGAATGACTTGCACATGGGGTCCAATAAATAGTTCTATACATCTCCATAACCAACTTTCCTGCACCAACACAATTTAAGGCATTGTCGGTGACAACTTGGGACCACATTTTTCTCCCCAACTTCTTGCATCACTTCATTCAAAATGCTGAAAATGTATTTTGATGTTTGCATCAACTGCCTTCAAAAAATATACCCCTTGAGGACAATAAACGAGAACATTAATCAGTGGTCGATGGCATGAATCGGACCAACCATCACTCAAAATCATGCAACCTGTAATCTCCCAAGATATTTTAAATTCATCCAACCCGTTTCTCACTCTTTCCTTTGTTTTTTAAACAGAGTTTCCCTTAAGGCTTCAGATCGAAGTTGTCGTTGGAGACCGGAGCTTGAACTCTAAAGTTTTGAAACCTGCAAATGACCCAAACAAATGAAGATCCTTGAAAGCGAAGTTCAAACTTCCTTGAAGTCTTGAACTCGGGGTGTCCACTGTCATCGATCGAAGAGAGACTTCCATGAACCCTGCAAATGACCTAAACAAATGAAGATCCTTGAAGGCGAAGTTCAAACTTCCTTTAAGTCTTGAACTCGAGGTGTCCACTATCAACTGCCTTCAAAAAATATACCCCTTGAGGACAATAAACAAGAACATTAATCAGTTGTCGATGGCATGAATCAGACCAACCATCACTCAAAATCATGCAACCTGTAATCTCCTAAGATTTTTTAATTTCATCCAACCTGTTTCTCACTCTTTCCTTTGTTTTTTAAAGAGAGTTGCCCTTAAGGCTTCAGATCCAAGAGCAACATACCACTTGCCAAAATCAACAACCTTTTTAATAACATTTTTAAAATATGGACGTCTTGCCACATTAAAAGGAATTGCACATGCCTAAAACATTTCAGCAATAGAGGTTTCCAAAATGTATTTAATGTAGTTGTTCCACCTGTTGTTATTGGGGTGGAGGAACTTGAGCCACCAAATTTTGAGGTGAGCGAAGCAATTTCAAGTGAAGAAGACACATTAATCTCCCTCGTAATTCTTTGCTTTTTTAATTCCCATTTTCCCCTTTCTGCTTTTGATTTGTCATAATCCTATTGCACTACAATTTTTTGTTCATCTGATATTCCTTTACATCCTTCCACGCCACCTCCACTTCCATTACTAATACCAAGAAGGCGGTCCATTACCCAAGTTAAGGAACCACAAACCTTGTGCTCGCATAACTGACAGGTAACATACAACCCTTCCTTGTTGACATATTTCCATGCCTCTGCAGAAGATTTTTGGGGTGCCATTTGATCAAAGATTTTGCAGAACGAGTGGCCAAAGTTGTACTAAATGGATCATTTAATTTCATACAAATTACTATTACAAATTACGATGATAAAATTTTAATTTTATGGGGTGAATCTGATAATTGATAGTCAGATACAGCGTCTATATTAGACTACGGTGATAATTTTATTGGATACCAAATAGCCTAATAGACTACAAGTTACAGTGTCAATCACAAACTCACAGAGGATACCAACCACTAAAGTTTAAACAGGTTACAAACTTATAGTTTTACTCTTAGTCCCCCTACAAAAGCAAATTTTCATAGTTACAGCTGTAAATTTGTAAAATAATTAATGAACAAAAAAATTTGAAACCTGGAGAAGCGCCTGGAGCTTTGGAAGTTGTCGTTGGAAGCCGAAGCTTGAACTCTAAAGCTTTGAACCCTGCAAATGACCCAAACAGATGAAGATCCTTGAAGGCGAAGTTCGAACTTCCTTGAAGTCTTGAACTCGGAGTGTCCATTGTCGTCGATTGAAGAGAGACTGGTCACTAGCAGCCATAGTCGTAAGCTGCAGTAGTCAAGAGACTCAGGACTCGACTCTCGAGTAACATGAGACTAGAGTTTGCGGCCTTGCACTCTTCCCTCAGGCCTCAAGGTGACTGGAAGTGGAGTTCGCACTCTACAAGTCTTCCCTCGAGCGACATGAGGCTCGGCCCTCTCCGAAAAGCGGCTACGATCCACAGGTGTTGATGTTGAAAGTTGAATCAATGGCTGTCAACAACATCCACAAACACTTCGTGATGTCACAGTTCACGAGCAATAGCACATCGCACAATCACACTAGCAGTGAATATCGATGGTTTGAATGTAAAATGAACAACACCAATGCACGGAGGAGGAATCCCGCGGAGTTGGTTTTGGTCAAAGGGAGGCTAGGATTTACGTTTACCCACGCGCTGCAAAAGGAAAAAATAATTTCCAATCATTTTTGGAAGTTTTTTTAATAAATTCACCCGATTTTATGACGAATTTATTCACCTTTGAGTTTGTCGAACCAAAACATTCGAGTTCACAATTGAGATAGGCGAATTTGAACAATCAAATTTGCCCAACACAAAAAATCGATGATTTTCAAACTTCAAGGCGAAAATTCAACGAACACGATGAGTTAGGTTTTAGCTTGGGATCAGTTATGGTTTCTTGGTTCAGCAAGAAACAAACTTTTGTTGCACTTAGTTAAGTCGAGGCAAAGTACATCACAGCAAGTGCAGCTAGTAAGGATGCAGTATGGCTTCAGAAGCTGCTTGCAAATTTGTATGGTCATGAGCTTGATGTTACAGTGATATTTTGTGATAACCAGAGCTATGTAAAGCTCTCAACGAAACCTGTGTTCCATGACAAGTCCAAACATATTGAGATCAGATATCACTACATCAGAGACATAGTTTAGAAGGGAGCAGTGAAGCTCCAAGATATCTCCACAAATGAGCAAATTGTAGATATCCTTACCAAGTCTTTGTCCAGAGTGAAGTTTGCATACTTCCATGAAAGGCTTAGGCTAATGGAGATTCCCTTCCTCGAGAAAGGGAGATTGATGACCAGTATGGTTGTTGATGAGGCACAATCCAAGACTTGTGATTGACTCCTTTGTGTGTATCCCTACGAGAGATGGTTCTGTGAGGAACGTTCTCCAATGTGGAGAGGACTCCTTTGAGGAGTGTATCCCTGTGAGGGATGGTGCTTGTGAGGAACATTCTCCAATGTGGAGAGGACTCCTTTGAGGAGTGTATCCCTATGAGGGATGGTTCTTGTGAGGAACGTTCTCCAATGTGGAGAGGAATCCTTTGAGGAGTGTATCCCTGTGAGGGATGGTTCCTATGAGGAATGTTCTCCAGTGTGGAGTGTGTGAGCCCTAAGTGGCGGACTAGCTATAGTCATCACCGCCTTCCAGTTGTAATGACCGGTAAATTGGAAGAGGTGTCTTCCTGGGGATTACAGCCTCCCTTCAATTTGAGAACAATAAAGTGGTTGGAAGAAGTGTCTTGCTAGGGAGTACAGCCTCCTTTCGAATTAAGATCGATAATGTGCTTAGAAGAAGTGTCTTCCTGAGGAGTACATCCTCCTTTCGATTTAAATTGATAAAGTGCTTGGAAGAAGTGTCTTCCTGGGGAGTATAGCCTCCTTTCAATTTGAGATCGAAAAAGTGCTTGGAAGAAGTGTCTTCAAGGGGAGTATATCTCCTTTCGATTTGATATTGATAAAGTACTTGGAAGAAGTGTCCTCCTCGAGAGTGTGGCCTCCCTTTGGTTTTATACTGATAAAGTGCATGAGGAAGTAATCCTCTTTGGTTTAATATGGCCATGTTGATTAGGCAGTTCAGAGAATATCATTAGAAAGATTATGTGGTTCTAGTGGAAACAATTGTTTTGGTGAGAAGGACTTGATTAGAAGAGACCTTTCTTATGATGATGAGATGTACGAGAAAAGCCGTGACAATCAGATGATATCAAAATGTATTCCAGTGTGATGATACCTCCCTAGCTAAGAGGGAGTGTTGATGTTAGTAGCTATGATAGGTATCCTCACTAGATAGAAAAATTGTATTTTATTATTTCAAGAAAAGAAATCGACACAGGCAAATAAACAAATCGGCCCCGATTGAAAAAGTCAGCCAGAAAACAAGTATGAATAGAGGGGACACCCTCCTTATTTGACACACTCAAGCAAGTTCGCTCCAATCAGTTGGAAAAGTGGGCAAGAGAGAGAGAAGACTATTCTTGGGTTGTAGAAGACAAATTTTGGGGGTTCTTTCTTTGGCATGTGATCTCTCTTGTCATATGATCACTTTTATATCTAATGTACTTGTACTTTGTACTGAACCTCTGAGTAAGAAAAGTTTGTTGGGTTTTCTCCCTTGTGGTTTCCCAGGATAAACTCTTTGTGTTCTTGTGTTACTGTGCATGGTTATCTTTCAACGGCCCTATTTTGTTTATGCTACAAATGAATCAAGTTATATTGCTATGTATCTTTAAAATCTAGCATAAAATACCATTAGATATGTGCTCACTGCTTGGGAAAGCAAGATTGGCATGCTTGCCTAGGGCAAACCTTCTACATACACCCTATTGCTCAATGTTGAACTAGAAAAGACCTATGACTATCTTCCTCTATATAGGCAACACACTGTAATACAGGTACCCCAACCTCTTGGGCCATGAGTCCCACAAGTTATTTGTTGTATGAACTAGGGCTCGACAGGTTCACCTTGTAACATGTATAAATAGCCTTCCCTAACCGCAATCACCTAAGTTGATCATGGGCTAGACTCCTTGTTGGTTCTTGAACTCTACTGCATAGCCCTTATCTTCCATGAGCAAAACTAAAAGCAAATTCTTCTTGAGACCTGGAACAAACAACATATCATCAAATTCTAAAGAGTTACTTGATTGGAGTTAGAAAGGTATGGTACCAACCTGGCATCATCACTAAGCTCAACCTAACGTCTTGAGGCATGTTACTTTAGACTTGAAAATAGCTCTCAGGCTAATGTCATATGCCTAGATGCTCTACAATCCACATAACAACCATTCTTTGAAACCGTGATGGAAGAAAGGTAAGATACCACTAAGAAATCCTTCTCAAACTTAGAGGCAAACTCCTCCATCTGAATTTCAGTTGAGGCTACTACCCGATGTTCTTGTCGCTTCCTTTTACCCCTCTTCTCTGGACACTGATGCATATGGTCGTGCTTATGACATATAAAACACTTGATTTTACTCAACTCCTTATTCCCTAGTTGTGAGGATGAGTCCTCACTCTTTACCTTACCCTTGTTAGGTCCTTTACCTCCGCCCTTCTTTGTTAGACCAATTAGGGCATTGTCATTATCACCTCCATGCGTGTTGGCCTTTGACCCCATCCTAGTCTCCTCTAGGATACACTCATCTCACAGTCTTTACCAAGAGGGAAGATTCTCTTGAGCATTAACACCCTAGAAAAATGTTTACAATTGAGATGGAAAGTCATTCAATGCCCGATTCACTAGATCTTTGTCTTCAACCTTCTCCCCAACCATTACAAGTAGATCAAAAATCTATATGACACCCAACAAGTACGTCTAAAGAGTTACCTGCTTGTTGATCTCTGCCTGTTGTTGAATTGGCTCCTTTCTAGCGCTCTAAATCTATCTAACCAAACTACCTTTGGTTGAATAATGCATGTCTTAACCCTCTCACTTGACTTGCCTTTATACTTGAGCTAAAATCCTAATCTTCCAAAACCCTAATTCTCAATGATGTACAATTGAGATTAGCCTAAATCATCAATGTATTAAAATACACTTTATTAAACATGACAACTAAATATAAGAATTTTGGCTTATTACTGCAGTGAATTATTAAATAGTGAATCTTTCAACACGTTTCACATTAAATCTATGCAAAGGTTCTTATTCAAGCTAGCTACAATTTTCAACACTACATTAATTTGGTTTAAAGTTGTCATTGGGCTTTAAGCCTCATTCTCTAAGTTTTAAATCAATCAATCACTAGGGAATGCAACTTTAAGACATATGGTACATAATTGAGTGTAATGCCCCCCCTTTTGGCACAAATTTTGAGGCAGTACAATAAAATAATAATATTTAAATCTGCCTCTTCAAAAATTTGTTTTGGTTGATATTCATAATAGAATGAGAAAGCAATGTAGTGCTTTAGGTCATAATTATGATAAGATGCTTATTAAACATAATACAATGTGGTCATTACACAAATATATCAAGGAATGCGAGGATGTGTGTATATCTCATGGAATTTCCACTCACACTTGATAATGAAGAGAATATGGGTGATAAGATTGTGGAAGTTGAGGTTTTAGCTCCCACAAAGAATATTTCAAACTTAAGGGGGTAGATTGCATTGCATCTCCAAATGAAGAAGACATTGTTGATGATCCACCCATTAAAGATACTTTTTCAACCATGCATGAGGAAGATATTGTTGATGAAGCATCCACCTTATCCACTCAAGATGACAACGGATTGGTAAATTATAATTCTTTGCAAAATTTTAAATGTCATGGTTCAGTATTTGATAATTTCGAGGAGTATGTTACAAACATATTAATACATATAATAATTAGTTATGACTAACAATTAATAATCCAGGGGTGGCAGGTGCAGGGGGGATCTTACTGGATCTCGAAGGACAAACGAAAAAAACCTTCGCTTGGGGGTTGGCCCACAAGACGAATAATGAAGCAGAATGGATGGCTCTCTTGCAGGGTCTTGACCTCACAAACACCTTAACTATTCCCAGGCTTGCAATCTTTGGAGATTCAAGACAAGTCATCTACAAAATGATCCATGGTTATCTCACAGGATCCATAAACTGCAGAAGGTTGTATGACAGAATTACTCCCCTTCTCTCTAGTTGAGTCGAGTTTTTTCACATCCTCCAAGCAAACAACGTTCTCGCGGACACTCTGGCTAATCAAGGGGCCTTGCTTCCTCAAGGTCATATCAGCATAAATGACCAAGACATTGTCATTAAACCCATCCCCTAATGTCCAAATGCACACCACAAATTCTATTTTACCTATCCTAAGTTTTATTTCACCCCTCCGCTTGATCTATGGTCAAATGTTTGATTATTGTTTTGGAAACGCGTGGCCTCCTAGCCCCTCCACGTTTCCTCCTACCTTAATTCGCCATCCACTCAGGCTTAATTACAGGCTCAGTCGGCACGCTTCTCGCCAGCCTCGGTAGCGTACCATGGCTACGCCTAGAAGCTTCATCTGCCCCTTCGCCCTCCTTGATAGTCACTTTGGTGTTATTCTTCATGCTGCTGCTCCGGAGGAAACTCTGCTAGTTGACAGGTTCGGCTCTAGTTGACAAGTTCGGCTTTAAAGACAGTCCTCTCCCACAACTTGGTTCTTTGCAAGTTTTTCCTTGGGATGCTTTGCCTTAGTTAAGGGGCTTCGTGAAAGAGAGATTAGCATTGGCGGCTTTTCTGAATTGTTACTGTCCTTCTCGCTGCGTCCTTGGCTCCTTTTGGTGAACAGCAACAGGCTCTGTGACGGACTCCCCCTTCTAGCAGCTTCTTCTGGAAGGTAATACCTTAACCCTTGGTTGCGATTGTATTGGCTGGGAGGAAGATGTGATAGGAACCATCTCTTGTCGAAATTTAAGGGATTCTGAAAACCTGCAGCAAGAATTTTTCATTCTCAGTTCTACTCTCTCTAATTTGTCTCCTAGAAGCCGGTGTTGCAGTCTCTGTCGTAGACAGGTCTTAGTTTCGTCTAGCTTGGTGCTCAATCGGCTGTCAAGCCTGAGCCTTCACAACCACAATCTTGGTCAAGACCTGCACCAAGCTCAGGAAATGGAACGCGCAAGGGATAATGAAGGTCTTGCAGATCTGAAGGTGAATATACAACGTTTGTATGAAATGGTGGCCATAGGGATAATGGACGCTAGAGAAACTGCCAAAGAGGTAAAAAACCTTGTTGATGTAGTGGCTACACTTCTTACCAGATTAGCAATCATGATGCCAAAATAGACGATAATGAAATGAATCTGAAGGAAATCATGGAAAAAGTCGACCGCATTCAAGAGGATCTGCAGCACTTGGTGCAGATGAATCAGGGAAGCCAAGTTCATGAGAACCCAGCAGGTGCAATTCAAAATTTGGAAGAGGAATCTGTCATTCAGCCCATGGCAATCCTTAATGCGTCCCTTAACAGTTTATGTTTTTTGTATCTTCCTTAATCAGCAGTTTGTTAGATTTTATACTTCGTCTGTAATTATTCGAAACATAAGGACCTTCTGCGGCTTACTATGGTCTATCCTCTGGCCTAGTTTTGTTTCTTTTTTCTCTGATCAACAAGAACTCTTCAGCAGTTTTTTTGTAATGAATGGTTGTGCACGCCTGTTTAATACTACTCTTCTTTTAGTTTATGTTAAAAAAAAAACTAACAATTAATATTCAATTATAACTTAGTAAAGAGTCATAAGTCACACCTATTCACGAATCACAATCATGGCCAGTCAATGCCTATAAAGGTATATCGTCATGAGAGCATTGTAACCATTCACTATACATTATCAATTATTGAATATAATATAGATATATAGATATATATATCAATCTAAGGTAAACATGGCAGCTGCTTACTGTATTGGTATCAGAGCGAGTCATACAAAAATTCTAACCAAACTGTAACATCATCCATCAGCCATCAATTTCGTCATACATCTTGCAATTGTTTGTACAACCACCATAAATTTCTATAGTCAACGTACCACATTTCACAATCCGTGCAATGTTAAATTGCTATCTAAACTCTTTTCTTGTTTCGTACTGTTGTCATCGTACTTGTTGCCATCTATTTCCATTTTCGAATGCCAATCGTTCCATCCATGTAGTTGCCCAACCACCAATCAAATCTATACCACCATATAGCATTGTCCCATAAATCAACCCGTGTGAAAATAAAATAATTCAATTGATTGAAATCGTACGGACATATTCATGCGTTTCTTTACAGCCACACCCCACCAAAATTTATTTGTTTTAAAGTTTATAAGGTCACTATATCATAAAGTCTTTGGGGTTCAAAAAGTCAAATTAATATATATAAGACTAAATGGAATCAAGTTAGAAAAAGAAAGAACAAGTACATACAAGGTAGCCCAATGCAAAGATGAAGTCAACCGCTTAAGGCATCAAATCAGCAACGTGGACATAGGACAAAAAGAATTGAGTGACAATTGATAAAATATTGGAAGGAGGACAAATTCGACAAGTTAATAGAACAAGGAAACAAAACTAATAGATAAATAGAAATCTTTGATAACCAATGGCAAGAACAACTATGAATGAAGGATGATGATAAGGATGAAAGAACGAAGATACGTAATGGTCACAATGAAAGAATTGAGCAATTGACCAAACAGGTAGTAGACGCATTATTTGCATAACCCTTAGCCACCACCACCAAGTCCAGAATCGCAAAATCAAGTGATCG
Source organism: Pseudotsuga menziesii (assembly GCA_001517045.1). Classification (NCBI taxonomy): domain Eukaryota; kingdom Viridiplantae; phylum Streptophyta; class Pinopsida; order Pinales; family Pinaceae; genus Pseudotsuga; species Pseudotsuga menziesii. The sequence goes on from LPNX010755043.1 coordinate 285,540, forward strand.
AAGACATCAAGAATCACTAGAAGTATTGATTTCAAGATAGAGATTATATAAAATAAAAGAGAGTTACTAAAATATAACAGGAAAGACAAAGACCATAGAGGATCCCTCGCCTAGGTCAACAAAATGGAGGATATCTTTGAATAAAATCCCTTGCTCGATGAACGAGAAAAAATAATGATAGCCTCCAACAACTTAGCAGCTTACAATTGGTTTTCATGGTGGACCAAAAAATGTGACGCTCGTTCCTTTCATTGGCAAAATTTCACCACTACATTATTAAAAAGGTTCCATGACGAAGAAGACGATGACCTTTAAAACAAATTCATTCATCTAAAGCAAAAAAGAAGCGTAAATGACTATAAACACGAATGGGAAGTTCTAGCAACAACACAAAGCGGATTCACATACGAACAATTGCTACAAATGTATATTTGTGGATTTAAGGATTGCATCCATAATGAAATAAAACAAGCATAGATCCATCTTAAACCCAGATCTATCAAACACCAAGATGGATCCAATTTCTTGAGGTGTATTTTTTTTACTAAATTTTTACACATCCAAATAAAATTACATTTCAAAAAAAATCCCTCTCAGTAAGATGGATCTATGATGGTTTTAATTTTTTATTTTATAGGCTTACATAGATTTTTTTTTTAATTATTTTTCATTTGGTTTTAGTTTTTTATTTTGTGAGCCGACAAGATTTTTTTTAATTACTTTTTATTCTTGGCAGTGTTACATTACATTACTTTACAGTGTTTACACGACAACATCTCCTCCATACTGGATTATAGAGCACCTTGCTCCTCTTGGTGCAATTATGGAACCCCAAAACTATTAACAATGTTGGATATGCAACAAAACAAATTGTTTACACGACAACATCTCCTCCATACTGGGTTATAGAGCACCTCGCTCCTCTTGGTGCAATTATGGAACCCCAAAACTATTAACAATGTTGGATATGCGACAAAACAAATCGAAACAAGAACACAAATTCAGCAAGCCAAGATCCATAGATAGAAAAAGATCAAATAGATATTCAAACAAAAGATCTAATAAATACACATAAAACAAGTCTAATAAGTATGTACCACAGCCCTCAAGGGAAGATGAAAGTTGACACCAAGATATAGATAAGAAATGGGTAAATAAATGTAGGTATTGTGGAGACAATTGTCACTAGGGCACAAGTTCAACAAATAAACAATTGTACACTTGCAAAGCTGAGAGGGATTTAAACACATCTAGTAGTGATTCAAATAAAGAATGTTTAAGGAAGAAAACGATGTCCCTAGTAAACATCTTGAAGAGGCCAGGCCCAAAATATTGCTTCCAGCAATAACAAGAATAGCACAACTGCAAATTTTGAAACTAGGAGGGCATGTGAAAAAGGAGAATGTCACCGTACTTAGAGAAACAGGAAGCACCCATAATTTCATAGATAGAAATGTTGCAAAAACATTAAAATTGTTCGTGTATCCAGCTGCAGATATAAGAATGATGGTGGCAAATGGCAAAATGATTGATGGAGTCGAGTAGTGTCACAAAGTAAAGCTACAAGTAGAAGACTATGAAAAGATCTTGAAGAGGCCATGCCCAAAATATCACTCCCCGCAATAACAAGAATAGCACAACTGCAAACTTTGAAACTAAGAGGGCATGTGAAAAAGGAGAATGTCCCCATACTTATAGACACAGGAAGCACCCATAATTTCATAGATAGAAATGTTGCAAAAACATTAAATTTGTTCGTATATCCAGCGAGAGATATAAGAGTGATGGTGGCAAATGGAAAAAGGGTAGATGGAGTCTAGGAGTGTCACAAAGTAACGCTACAAATAGAAGACTGAATTGGAATCTAGGTTCTACACAGTTCCCTTAGAAGGAATAGACATTGTATCAATTTATTAAATTCAAATGAGAAGCAAGAAAATATAAAGAGTATGGATTTCAACCACCCCCCACCCAAATTATATCTTCAAGATGAATGGAGATAACAACATGAAAAGTAGTCCACTCCCAACACCCAAAGATTGAAGCTTTCATCGAAAAAATGACAAGGTATTTCAAAACCTACCCATGATGTTGTTAATATAAAGAAAGATAGAACACGTAATCAAGGTTAAATTGGACTCAACGCCGACTAATATTAAAACCATAATGTTGTCCTGACCAGCACAAAACAAAGATAGAAAGATTGATTCAAGACCTATTAAAGAGGGGTTATTACAACAAGTAGGAGCTAATACGCAACCCCAATAGTACTGGTTCAAAAAATTGATGGATCCTTCATATTATGTATAGAATATCAAGGCCTAAACAAAATAACGATAAAAAACAACGTTCCTGATCCATGGAGCAAAATATTTTTCAAAACTCAATCTGAGGTCAGGGTACTATCATATTCGTGTAAGGTTAGAAGATGTGGAAAAGACCGTTTTCCAAACTCACGAAGATCATTATGAATTCAAGGTGATGCCGTTAACGTTAAGTAATGCGCCTTCTACTTTCGAAGCAAAAACTATGAATGAACTTGTTCATCCCTATTTAAGGAAGCTCATACTATTCTTTTTTTATGATATCCTTATCTACAGTAAGACATGGAAGGAGCATCTTAAGCATCTAAAAGAGGTACTTTAGCCTCTTTTTTTTAAATAGTTTTATGCAAAAATATCATAGTGTACTTTTGGTAAGGAACAAGTACAATACCTTGGCCATGTCATATCCAAGGAAGGGGTCAAAGTGGATCCCAGCAAAATCAAAGTAATTATGGAATGGGCAAAACCAAATAGCATATCAAAATGAAGGGGAATCCTAGGATTAATAGGTTACTACCAAAGGTTCATCAAGACCTACACTCATTTGACAACACCTCCATCAAACCTATTAAAGAAAATTTATTTTCAATGGAATAAAAGGCGAAAGAATGTTTCGAGGCATTGAAGAAGGATATGTTATCCACACCTGTGTTCTATGTCAGATGGTTCGGGTTTGAATTCGAGTTCGGCAACCATGAAATTCGGTTTCGAATTCGGCTTTTCAGATGAGGTTCGAAATGAGATTCAACATTAAGTTTGTCCATATATATATATATATAAGCTATGAGCTTGTACCATTATTTTGCGATTTGCTTCTTTTTAGATTCAATATAATATAATACCTTGTTTGTACCTATATAATACAATACCTAAAAAAACATACGATAGTTCATTTACAAAAATAACCTAAAAGTCAAATTTAAAAAAATTAAACCTGGCAGTTTGCATACTTGCACTCGTATAGATGAAAGGAATGGGATACGAGATGGCATGGTATGTGTGAGCGAATACACAGTGGGACAGAACTCACCTATGAATCCCGCACGAACAATTACAGATATGCCTGGGGAAGTTATCGCACATAGACAGTTGAGCCTTCGAGGGACGAGCAACACTAGTTCACAGCCAAATCCTGGAATTGCCCTTCTAAATCTGTGAACTTCATTACCGCTGACAAAATCCATATCAAACCTCAAGCCGAACCTGAACGAGTTCTGTTTTTTCTTCAGGTTCGCTCCAAGGTTCAAGTCCGGCGAACACTGTGACTTAGACTGTGTTAGCAAGCCCTGATTTTAAAAATCCCTTTGTGGTAGAAAGTGATGCTTCAAAATTTGGAATAGGCATAGTATTAATGTAGAATGACCATCTGATAGCTTTTGAGAGCCAGAAGCTCAACAAAAGGGAAAGCTTAAAACCCACATATGATAAAGAGATGCTTGCCATTATACATGCATTGGCTATGTGGCGTCAGTATCTCCTAGGAAGTAAATTCTCAATACATATGAATCACAACAGCGTTCAATACCTATTACAACAAAAAGGAAGAAAAGTAAAAAATGAAAGTTTTTTCAACGGTAGCCTTTTATTTAAAAGGGTAATGAGGGGTTTCTAGTTCAATGAAAGAGGGATGTTGTTATTGCCCTCATACAATTCAAGTCCTGCAAAGAGAGAGTGGCTCATTCAACCCTCAAGGACTATTTATTGTTCAATGGAAGTCATTGTGGCCATTAAGTTGGGCCAAGTGGTCACACGCCATAACTGTTATGGTCACTATTGGTCATGATTGTACTTCCTACTCAAAATAAACATGGAGGGATGTTATTGTAATATTTATTTGGCTATTTTTAATCACACATTTCCCAAATATGTATTGAAGGATGATATTGGGATGTATTTACTTGGCCAAATATATACGTGATTATTTCACAATATCTTTGGTGACAAACATGTGGAACTCACAAGGGTTGTCTTATTATGCCACCTCTCTTTCTTTGTGTCCCCAAGCCATGCTTAAAACGGGGGAGGGGGGTGCCATGTGGTCTCGCTGGGTTATGCCTATAAAATCCATGTGGACAACCTGTTGTCAGATGGGTGTTTAATGGGAAGCCCCTGCGGACCCACATATAGTGTTAGGGGGTAGGTCTTAACGACCTTAGCACTTAACTGTAAGAGGCATCTCAGCCTGATTTAGTCATCATGTATCAACACTTATGTAAATCGATCATGTCATATCACATATTACAATGAATTGCATATCTAGGTACAAAGATAGTCATACATATCAATAGTGTACGTGTGCAATGTGTTCTATGCAATTTCGTTTTATAAGAGTGTTCAAACCCTAAACTAAAAGTTGTTCTCTAGTTTAACAGAATATATCCAGCAGAGAGTTAAAAGATGGGAAGTTGGAGAAGAGAGGCCAAACAAGTTTGGAATAAGTCCCACAGTCCTGTTAGTTAACAATTGGTATGCATGGTAAAACTCTTCTGTGGTCATTCATGGACATCAATTATATTATATTGTTCAACTGAGTTCTGTGTGTCAGATACATATCTATACGTACCTGCCAATGTTAGAAGCACGCACAAGTCCTCTAGTCACATCTGCACAACAAGTTGAGGCTCTCTAGTTTTCCTGTTGACAACTAAATACTAAATTGGTAGCAATTACAAATTGTTCTCATGCTGACTAGAATAAATTATGGGCATATCCAGTAGAAGGTTAAAAGATAGTAAGCCGAAGAACAAGGGCTGACAAGTTGTGAAAGAAGACCTTCAGTCCCATCAGCAAAACACGCTGAGTCTCTTTGCTATTCTTGTTGACATGTAAATATCAGTGCCATGCATATGCAGACATGCCAAAATAGCCACCAAGCCATAAGCCTAGTAACCATTGAATTTTGCTTTGCACAGCCCTCTAATGTGCAAGCTCAAACTCCTACATTCTCCAAAGATAAAGATGGAATCCTACTGGCTCACAGTCCCTTAAGATGGACAGCCTTCCGCAAAATAGGATCGTAGACTGGCTTCAGTGGATTTTAAATTTTTAACCTCCATACAGAAGGTATTGTAAGCGTTTGTCTTCTCTAGCTCTGGTTGGCAATTTCCATAATTAGACCACTATGTTTGAGCATTCTTTCATCATGAAAAATATGTAATATACTTTCATGTTAATTTTGGTGCTTTAAAAGAACTGATTTCTGAAGATCTCTACTATTTTTCCCAATGCTCTCACTTCAGATAGAAACCCCAGTGCCATGCATATGCAGACATGCGAAAATAGCCACCAAGCCATAAGCCTAGTAACCATTGAATTTTGTTTTGCAGAGCCCTCTAATGTGCAAGCTCAAACTCCTACATTCTCCCAAGATAAAGCTAGAATCCTACTGGCTATCAATCCCTTAAGATGGATAGCCTTCTGTAAAATAGGATCATAGACTGGCTTCACTGGATTTTAACTTCCATACAGAAGGTATTGGAAGCGTTTGTCTTCTCTAGCTCTGGTTGGCAATTTCCATAATTGGACCACTTTGTTTGAGCATTCTTTCATCATGAAAAAATATGTAATATACTTTCATGATAACTTTGGTGCTTTAAAAGAAGTGATTTCTGAAGATCTCTGCTATTTTTCCCAATGCTCTCACTTCATATAGAAACGACGTGTAAAAGACAAATAGAACAGATGAATGAAGATAGCTTGTACTTACAGTCTACAGAATAGAAGAAAAGAGGCCAATGGGCAATGAATATAAGTGTCACAAGGAGTTATTGAAACAGATCCAGTGAGTTTGTCTTTCAAATTTCATTTTAGTGCCCACTATTATGCGTGCTGTGCACAGCTAAATCAAGTTTGATGTGTTTCCACTGAAAAAAATATTTCAAAACCCTTTTTTGTGGTCATGACACATTGCCATTAAAGACCTTTTGGCAACTTTCCATTTAACCCTTGAGGCTACCAGTTTGTTGACTTATAGCTTCGACACAACAACAATGCTTTTCTTTGATGAGTTGGTTTGCTCAAGTATCAAAGGAGCTGATAAATAAGTCTGAAGATATTAACATCAAGTTTCAAGAATTTTTCAGAAGGTAAATGAGTGCATTCTACTTATAAATTATAGTAGACTAAATTCAGATCTCCATTATATTAAGGCAATAAAAGTACAAGTTGAAGGAGCCATTGAATTATTTTTATCAGGATATAAGGTACAAATTCCTTGCATGCAACATGATACAAGTCCCATGTTAATTATTTTTAATGATCTCATATATAGATTTCTAGTGGCCTTGGTATGATGAGAAATGCAATCAACATTACAAATTGTAGGGTATTAATTTGCATTCCTGATTACAAACATTTCTTAGTCAAAGATGATCTGAGATAACTCTGCGGCTAGAAGAAGCTTTCTGGTTTCCATCAAATTTAGCATGTTATTAAGGTTTCTGGGATATGACAGTCAGTTGACTACAAGCTGATGGCACATATTATTTTGTTCCAGTCTTGAGGGTAAGGATTTTATGTTGAAAATTACCTGTGAGTGAAATTTACAGGGTCATCAGACTTCCATTTTCAGGTTTCCTAGAGAGAGTTTTGCCAGATACACTTGAGTGGCAAAATGTGGGCAGGAAAATGACTGATACACTCATCCCCGAATGTGGACAATGTCTTGAATAAAAGCTACAGGAGGTACAAGAGCTTAGTACCAATAAAAATATGAAGAAAAGGATGAGGGTAATTTTTTCCAAAATGAGCACTTCAAATAAAAACTACATTTCACCTTTGTCTGTTGGATTTGAGGACAAGCCTTCTTTGTTCAGAATCGCCATCAATTCTTGTATGAGATGTGCCTCTTGCTTACTTTCAGGAGATTGCCGTGCCTTCCTGTAAACAACTGGTGGAATACTGAAAAGAACAAGAATCACATCAAAATATGATAATCAAGTATTAAGCTACCCTGACTATGAAATGGTTGGAAACAATGTAAGCACCACAAATCAAACAAGTTGAATTGAGATGTTTTAACTAGAATGTGAATTTCCTTTTGATTAAAGGTTCAAGGAAATACGTCATTCCACAAGCTTTTATGATCTTCTTTAAATGCTCAACTTGTTCGCCATGCACCACAGTTGTATTGGTTGTCTTCTTCCCTTCTTTCTGCTTAAAGAAATACAAATTCTTACATACATGTTAAAACAAGATTTAAAAATCAAACAAATTGCATCAAGTAAATTTTTAGAGTACCTTGATCACTTTGTCAACAGATGAATCACTGCCAGTGCCTTCGGATGTCTGATGTTTAGCCGGACTTTCATCTCCACTCTCACTCTCTACATCTTTCCTTCTCATAGAGTCAGGTTTCACTTGTTCTGTGTCCTCATCTTTAACTGTCTTCTGTTTCTTTAACACTTTCCTTGCTGATTTTTTCTCTTCACTCTCGGGTTCTTTCTTTCTCTTTTTCCCTTTCAAAGTTTTACTGGCGACATCTTCCCCTTTTCTTTTCTTAGTTTTACTTTCCTTCAAAGTCTCTTTGGTCTCTTCTATCTCCTCATCATCCCTTGAAATGCCAGTAGACTCTATTGAATCCTCTGTGCTATCAAATTTCTTCTTCTCAACTTGTTTCGAATCATTGTCTTTTCCATTGGATGATTTTTTCTTTTGGCTTTTTTTCTTTGTTTCTTTGACATCATCAAGTGAATCAATTGGACTAGCAAGCACCTGCCACAGAAGATTATCAAAGTGTTGGCTTGAGAGGATTCAGCAATGCAAAGAAATAAAAGCTAAAAGAAAACTCATAGATGGATAATTACCTCATCAACAAGCTTTCCAATCAGAGTTTTATGGGCATCAAGTGCTTTCTTCTCAAGTTGAAGATCTTGTTCCAGGAGTCGACGCACACCTCCCATACTAATCGATCTGAATACATGAAAAATGCAGGCACACATGACCACAACAATCTAATCCTAAATAAGTGAATAATGCTATATATCTTAAGAAACCCATGTCATACACTAACAACAGTCCACAAAAAATAATAATGAACCCATACACTGCAATCAGAGATGATTAATAAGAGAAACATACTCTATGTTAGCTCGCAGATAGGAGGCTCTCTTTGAAAAAGCTTCTTTTATTACTGCATCATTCACCTCAAAAGATGGCTCTTTTTCGTCTTTGACGTCAGTATCAACCATCTCCAGATCTGCTTGACCTGTTTCATCTTGGTCTGGTTTCTCGCTATCAGTTTCCTCTTCTGCTTGTTTTTCTGGCAGTTTGTCCTCTTGATCCTTTAAACCTCCATTATCTTCAGTTTGCATTTTATGTTCCAAAGGATCTGAACTTCCGGATCTATTTTCTAATTTCGAATCCTCAGCTTCAGTTTCATTTTCAGTTAGATTCCCAGAGGCATCATCGTCCTCTGAACTATCAAAGTTCTGTTCATAAATTCATTGAAGATAGATCAAAACGAAAGGAAGGCACAGAAAGCAAAACATTCAGTTCCTAGAACATGAAGACAGCAAAACATCTGTCCAAAGTCCCATACACAGATTTGACTAAACCTTACAGTTGGAGGCATATAATTTCAAACATCAATTCGCATATGCAAAAGTAGTTAATCAACATAAAAAAAAATGAGCATATTTATATATCATGAATTTTCAAATCTAAACAGAGGTGTAGATGTAACAGCATATGCAACTGCACCAAAGTCACCCTCTATGAGCAACTAATGTTAAAGGGCAACATTTACATTATATGGTTGAATGTTTACAAAGAAGCTAGATCAAAATTTTGCTCATAGGAAATACGATTTAGTATTGGCTGAAAGAGATGAAAAGGAAGATATCAAATTTACAATGCACCTGAGATTTACTCCGGCACAGATAAAATGCAAAAACATTTTAAATTTTTATCTCAAGTCTCCAATTATCATCACTCTAATGTGATTAAAGAGTTCCAGTAACAAAGCCTTTTGCATTCATCATCAAGGCAATCCAAACATAATAACAGTCGCATTCATGTTCAGGGCGATCCATACATAATACACAAATCTTTTAAGTATTACAAACCAAAAACATAGAACTACACAAAGCTAGTAAGTATTGTGAGTCAAAAACATAGATGTACACAAAGCTTATAACTCGTAAGTATTATGAGTGAAACATCTAGAAACAAAAAAGGGAACCATTTTAATATAATGCACATTTCACTCTGAAGAAACCACATTTCACTCTGAAGAAACCAACCCTCAATGTCTTCTTATTATTCTATGAATCAAATGTCATGTGATAAGGAGTTAAAAAAGGTACCTCTTGTAAGAGCTTCTTAATAAATTGTTTGTGTCCATCCAATGTGGAAGTTTCCAGTCCCAGATCCTTTTCCAAGAGTCGGCGAACACCTTCGAACGTCAAAGAACTGCAGTAAATCCCATCATAAGTCCTCTGGATTTCAGCCATTCATATTTTCTACATATAGCTAAATTTATCTAGGAATCCGCATAACTGAGGATCATTTTATAGTTTAATGAATGGGAAAGAAGACATTTCAGAAAAAAACAAAACAAGGAAAAATGCCTACTAATCCGTTATAACGAATCAAAATGTGTTATTTGGAATGATATTTTAAATGCTAGTTATTTAAATTATTTGCAGTTCATCTCAGTTCCGGTATTTGTTGTTATCATCTCCTAGACTAGTTGTTCTATTTTTATAGATTAAACACCTTAGCTTATTTTACTAGGAACCACCCCCCTTGGCTCCGCTAGGAGAGAGCCTAAACGGAGGAGTCAAGATCAAGTGACAGCACTTGACTCTTGCTTTCCCCCAAGGTCACACCCAATGGCTTGAAGATTTCTGCCACGTGACCCGAGGTGCAAATTAGGTGGCAACAAACTCAACACGTAGAAATTTTAGAAGCTGGAGAGGAGTTGTTCTTGTCCTTGTAAAGGCTTGTATTCAGTGATATAATAGGGGAAGATTGTCGTTGGGCAGATGGTTATCATTCAATGTTGTATTCCGTGAGAACCTTTTATGCAGCGTTTCAAATTTTGAGAAATTGAGTGAAACCCTGCATCAATGATACCAGGAGCATCCTACTAAAGGATGCTTCTAGTTTGGAACCGTGCTCCCAGGCCTCCTAGGATGCTCCCTGCCTCTGTTGGGCACTTTGCACTTCTTGCCATACTTCGCCATATTCCTTGCGATGCTCCCCACCACGCTCTCCACTTGATCCTGCCACGCTCTCCTTGCTTTCCTGTGAAAATGAAGAAAAAGGACCTCAGTTTCATCTAGATTCTACATAGGTACATTTGAAAGTTTGATTCCGACTTCAAATCAACTACCACGTGGAGGCTCATGGCGAAATTGTGGTGGTTCAAAGAATCTAGAGAAAGGAAAAGTGGATAGAAATTAGAATAATTGCTTCTCCCTCTTTCACTACTTTATGTGTCATACTCTTTAGCTCAGATTTGTGTTTTGGACATTTCAATCTTTATACTTCAGTTAAATTATCTTTTCAGAACTTATGCAGATGGGTTATTTTGTAAACATAACTATTTGGTTGGGTCTACATCCTTTTATATGTTTTAAGAATTTGTATGTTTGTAATTGACAAATGGTTGACAGTTGATACTTGGATGATTAATCTACCATGGACGACATTTCTAACTTCATAATAATGTAGTATTCATCTACAAGTAGCACAGATATGTATGTTTTCATATATTTTGCAACTAATTTGCCATTTTGCATATTATAAAAAACACTCCCAAGGTGCTTTTTATTTTTCAGAAATGGTGCTTCCGGTGTTCCTACTTCTGCTTCGTTCCCATGCTCTGGCAACCTTGCCCCAGATCTATCAAGTGTTGAAATGGATCAAATCTTTCGAGGTGCAAAACACGAGGTTTGCACCTCAAGGGATTTGATCCCTCTTGTTGCCTGATAGATCTAGGGTTAAGATGTCTCTATGTTAGTTTGTTTATTTTTTGAAGTCATTTTTTTTAATTTATTTTTTTAGGTTAGCTTTTATTTTTTTACATCAGAGCTTTGATATCAAATTTATTCCATTTTAGTTGATGCATGTGAGACATCTGACATGAACAATTTGACACCTCTTTTTCATATTGGGTTGTAGAATGATCCTCTCAATGCAAACTTGTAACTTAATAGAGGAAACAAATTAGACTTGATGAACAATGTAGTGCTTGAGAAAGACTGCAAATGAAAAGTATCCACTATTTAGTGGAAACTGGTGATGGACACTAAGACAATATTTGTACATTTTGTTCTTATAACAATCATTAAATGGTCTGATAAACTACTTACAGAATATCATGCACATTTTCATGAAGGACCAAGCATCATGAAAGGGATAATGATGACAACAATGGTTGTTGGGAGAATTATCTCGAAAGAGACTGAGAAGACAGGGTTTATGATTGACATCTTATGCAGATATGGTTGCAATTCCTAAACAAGCAAATATTGATTCATTCTTCTACTGCGTAATGACGACGTTTAGACAGGTCGAGTCCCTCCATGGAAGGGATATCCTGAAAGACGTGAAGATATTGGAATCCACCCACTGTAAAATAGCCCAGAAGTCAGCTAACCTGGTTAAATATTGTTAAAACCTTTGGTAAACCTAGAACCGACACTCCTTGTCTTTAAACTTTCAAATTCCTCACAAATTTGTGTATTAATAACTCTCCGGGCTACTTTACCTCACCACAATCTTCGTTTGTCTCCTAATGATGATCCTAGAGTAAGGATCGAAACGTCGAATGTTTCAAATTGCACACACAGCTTCCTTGGATATTCATTCTTCTACTGCGTAATGACGACGTTTAGACAGGTCGAGTCCCTCCATGGAAGGGATATCCTGAAAGACGTGAAGATATTGGAATCCACCTGCTGTAAAATAGCCCAGAAGTCAGCTAACCTGGTTAAATATTGTTAAA
>LPNX010755043.1:297901-368263 GCA_001517045.1 Pseudotsuga menziesii
CCCTTTGGTAAACCTAGAACCGACACTCCTTGTCTTTAAACTTTCAAATTCCTCACAAATTTGTGTATTAATAACTCTCCGGGCTACTTTACCTCACCACAATCTTCGTTTGTCTCCTGATGATGATCCTAGAGCAAGGATCGAAACGTCGAGTGTTTCAAATTGCGAACGCAGCTTCCTTGGATATTCATTCTTCTACTGCGTAATGACGACGTTTAGACATTGATTTTAGTCGTCTATCAATGCTGCATATGAAAGGGTTTTTGGAGGCAAAACACGGGTACTGACTAGTAGGACAGATAATGGACATAAACCAGCATAACTTTGCCTCAAATGTCTTAAAAACCATAGCATTTGGAGGACATACTGCTCTTCAGCATGTATAATGTAAATTCTCACAATAAGGTGGCTCTATGACAAAAGCTTACTACCTTTGTGCCTTAAGACAAGTGTTTGGTGGATATCCCTGAAAAAGGTTTTAAATACATCATGCATAGTTTGATGTTGCTTCATGGACACAAGCATTATGAGGTATCCCTTGGAGGAAAACTGGTGCCATACAGATTGAGGAAGGAAATTGTTAAAAGATTTGATGGTGTGCTAGCTGGACTTAATAAATTGACTCCTGAGGCAGAAATGATCCTTAATGTTTTTGTTTGTCAACGGGTACATAGAATCGGGAATAAATGTTAGCCGTATCATCAATAAAACTGTGAATAGTATTAAGGATTTAACAATCAAGTGCTAAATTGAAGATTAGAGTACTGTCGAAGTATTTCATTTGGTTGAAGGATCTACCATAAAGGCTAAGAGGTTGCTTTGGGGCAAAGCTGTTCAACATGGGGGGACTGTCAAGGGTTCATGTTCCATCTTCAGCTGCTTCACTCCCTTCAGCACCAAGATCCTCACTGCTGCCACTTTTATTTGCATGTTTTGGAGTTTAAATGTTTTCCACCGTCTAGTTGAAGCTTCTGATCCCTACTGCCATCTGCTTTTAGTTATTATCTTAAGACTTATCTTATTTACCAACATTCCGTCTACACTTTTAATTATAGAGCTCGGAATGTCCAGTTTTATTTCTGTCATATAGTTTATAAATCCCCCAAACTTTTAATAAGCTACAAAATTCTTCCCAGATCTCTGGGCAAAGATGATAGCATTTTCCCTTGTTCTATGGGAGGTTAGATTTGTGTCTCTGATACAAGATCTTCTGATTACAGAATTAAGTTACTCATGCAGGTTGTGCTAATAAAGACAACTTATAACAGGAAGGTTTGAAGTGCTTGTGGCATATCAAAGTAAAGCTGCTGTGAAGTGCCCTGAATGCTTCAATGCCTTCACCTATCTCTTAATATCCCACCTTCTTGTGGTAATTGCACCAAGAGTAGCGAGGAGTAGCGAGGTGCTCCACAGGCCAGTATGGGGGAGATGTTATAACATAAGTCACCTGGTTCAAGTTCATGTTCAAAATAAGAGACTTTGAAATTTGACAAAGAAAAAATTGACGATAAAATTCGACAAAAAGTTTGAGGGACTGTAAATTTTGGAAATTAGAAAATATTTTATTTTATATATAAATATTATATATAATAATATATATTGAGTTATTTAAATAGTATATAATTTATTTTATATATAAATATTAAATGTAATAATATATATTGAGTTATTTAAATAGTATATAATTTTATAATTATGATGAAGCTTCAACAAACTGAAAACCCAAGTTCAAACTCATCGTGCATGAAACCTTAGATTATAAGTTAACCCACAAAATTCATATTAAAACATTAATTCGAAAAAAAAATTCCATGAACCTCTTTATAGGTGAAAGTGCCCTCATGGCAACCATGATTATTTTGAAATTAAATAATACTTATAATTCTAATAAAGATTAGCAATTTTACATTTATGGGCGCTTCCTCCATCCTTTTGAAAGTCGGGCTCAAAGTCTTTATGATGTTGGCTGTCCACCTCCTCGAAGGCTCAACCGACCAAGAGCAAGGGCAGCTCATCCAGCAAAGTTGTGAACTGCTCGCCAAAGACTACACTGTCTACACGTTCTCCTCGACCATGACCTGCCGGAACTGACCAGAAGGAGGGTGTCAAACCCGACTCACCACAACCTGTCGAAACCGACCAGAAAGAGATCCACGAATTGTCGGAACCGACCAAAAAGAGGGTATGAAACCAGACTCACCTAACTTCAAGGCAACTGCAAGCTCACACTCCAGAAAAACACTATAGAAAATTCAATCAATAACGAAGTCACGAGCAACGGAATTTAGGGTAGGGTTTACCTGCATGAAAATCGATGATTTTTAAACAAATTTGGGTTGCTACAAAAATCAGCAAATTTTGATTTTAAAGGCGAAAATTTACCAAATCTGGTGACTTAGGTTATAACGCGTAATGTTGTGTAATGTTATGTAAAATGTCGTTACCATAAAAAATAAAAAAAAATGCAAATGATATCGGCGTAAACAATATATATATATATAGATAGATAGATTGATAGATTGATTGATTTCATCTGTAACTTAGATATATCAAGCATAGAGACGGATCAAATAGCTTGAGCTGTAAAAAATTTATTAATGTTTAAAAAACTTACAACTCAAGAAATTGGATCCCTCTTGGTGCTTGATAGATTCGGGTTTAAGATGGATATATGGTGGTTTAAATTTTCATTTCTCATCAAAACCACTACATTGAAGGAATTAAGTTGAAATGATGGACCAAGAACCTTTCCTCTCATTATTTGATCCTCGAACTGGGTCTGACTTGTTGGTTGCTTCACCCAAACCAGCAGCATTCTATTACATCTTGGAGGGCAACTCCTTTCTGGGTTTGACTTCTTTCATTCTGTTTATGTGCCTTTTGAGTTTGGGTTTGTTTACCTTCCAAAGGTACCCCTGAACTTGCTAGCTGATCTGTTGATTTTTTCTTGTTAATTAAAAATTTCTATTGAGTTTAGAGCCCTCGTGTTTAATCAACAAAGTCTTTTCTTTTCCAATTTTCAATGTTCTGGTTTCCTTTCATCTATTGAGTTTAGAGCCCTCGTGTTTAATCAACAAAGTCTTTTCTTTTCCAATTTTCAATGTTCTGGTTTCCTTTCACCAAGTTAATAACCAGAATAGTCACCTGCTACTCTTTCTACCCTATCCTTCATATCCATATGGTCAAGCCTAGTTTCAATCTAGGACCAAGGCCACGACTTTAAAGGCATTATTAGAGGCACGAGGAAGCTCTATAGTTAAGGTAAGGAATGAAGGATCACTTTCCGTTTGCATTCTCTAATTGTCTCTAGGACTTGGGCTTATTTATTAATGCATTATTCCAAGGTGTTTGGTTTCTTGGGACTTATTTATTAGTGCATTAATCTAATTGTCTCTAGGACTTAAACTTACTTATTAATGCATTATTAATAAATAAGTCCTAAGAAATCAAAACAATAAATAATTAACAAGGAAAAAACACCCTGGAGTAATGCATTAATAAATAATGCGGGAGGCGTGCTTGATCTGGTCTTTAGGCAAGGAGAGCATGCGAGAACCATAGAATCTTTGGTTTCAATAATCTGTAAAAACATCTCAGCTTGACAAGCCAACCTTAGTAGCACAAAATCTTGCAAAATCCAACGAACCATTAAGTTGCTTTATTAGAAACTAAATGGAAAAACGAAACTTAAAAAGATTATTATTCCTAAGTACAGAAAATAAATGCAAAAAGTAAATGCTCACTTTAAGGAGCTTATTTTCCTACTCTAAGAATAACATAGTCAAAACGTTAAGTGAAATGATAAATCCAATGCAACCACCTTAACATTTTATAAAAAAATAATTGTTTTCCTTTGTCTTTGGTTACCAGCGAAAGCAAGGACATATTTATTAGAAAGTGCAAACCTGCATGAATATTCAGGATGGGCGGGCTAGATGGGAGATCATAATTATATAACACTTCATCAAATTGCTTCCCAAACTAGCATGAGCTTCTGTAGGCTTCTTCTATCCAAGCTTGGATAGGGCTAATGTACACATCTGCATGATGAAGCAGGTCAACAACTCCATCACATATATCAAAAGGGCTTGTCGGATGATAACTCTCTATGTAAGCCCTAGGCTGCTCCAAATCATAAGGAACCTCTAAATTAGAAAATGCTAGCTCAGGTTGACCCTCCATAGGTTGTATCAAATTTGACTCTTCGATGCACTGCCTCTCAAAGTCCTTATTGTTAATACTTTGTAAGATTTGGGATGATATGGCTTTGAATGATCATAAGAAAACTTTGAATGCTCCTCTTCCATACCGAGACCTCCCCAAGTTTCTAAGTGAACACTCCCTTCTATGGACATGTCATAGATGGGATTTTCAATAAAACCTCCAAAAGATTCTAAATAAGCACTCCCTTCTCTGGACATATCGTAAATGGGATTTTCCATAAATTTCCAATAGTCATCATCCCCATCCATGTCATATGTGGGGGACTCTTCATCTATGGCATCATGCTCCTGTGTATCCATGTCTTCCTTGTATTCATAACAATCTTCTTCAGAAGATTTGGTTTCAAAAATGTCACAAGGCAATAAACTTTCCAAACCTTCATCAACATGTGGAGAACATGGGCTAGTGTCATCACACACCATACAGATCTTATCATAAGTTTCTTTATAGGCTTCTGTAATGGTTTCTTCTTGAGGTAAATCTGGATAAAAACTGTGATCATTATCAATGAAATATTCATGAGAAAAATCCAAATTTTCAATAGTTTCTATTATGGTATCATGAAGAGGATCTTCAATAATATCTTCAATCAATGAACCTTTAGGAACATATTCAATGGGATCACTTGGGATGTGTTGCTCAATGGGTCCCTCTAGCTTTATCAAATCTTCGTTATTTTCTGTTAAAGTGATATGAGGATGGTTTTCAACAATGTCTCCAAATAAGGGTTCTTCAAGAAACTCTTCAACATGATTGTCATGGATGTCCCCATCTTCAGAATTTTGCTTTGTATCGAGAGATACCTCATATTCTTTAATAAGTCGGTTAATCTCTTTCTTTCTTGAATAACATAGAGGGACTTCCACACATTCGACATTGTTTATGACAACACAAGGAAGTTCTTCGATGGGAGTATCATGGATCTCCTCTTCACTTAAATGTTCAAGAAGTGATTCCAAGTCTTCAATACTTTGTATCATGGAAAAAGGTCCATCATATGTTTCCATGTGATACTCTGTCCCAAATAGGTAGAAGGTAAAGATCTTTTCAAGGAATTTTTTCAAGCCATTCATACTACCCCTACCATCATGCCATTGCTCTAAAAACATCCAAAGGAAGCTTGGAAAGGAGGTTATACATTTATTAGGAAGGCCCTGATAGAACCAACAACTAGCATCTCCCTGAAAAGTACCAGCAAACATTTCCATCATATTGTCCTCATGAAGAACATTGGAGTCGACCAACAATTGAAGGAAAGACTTGATATGCCAGATGGTCGAATCACCATAATTTCCATGAAAGACTGGAAGCCATTTATATACATCCCCCACGTCATGACGAAAGTTAGGAAAACCCGGGATGTTTGAGAAATCGATAAGATGAAAAAGTCCAGCTATCTGGGGACCACACTGCTCCCTTAATTCATCCATATTAGAAATTAATAGTATGCAATTGATATAACCATTGAACCTTGAACTGAACAGGGGGAGATGTCAAATGATGAGCTCATGGGCTCATCTACACACAACAAAACTTCACAAGTTTATGAGATATCAGGGTTTTATCCCTTCAATGGTGTTGCCACATGAGAAGAAAAAATATGCATTTAAAACTTTCTCAAAAAAAAAAATCTTTTTTGCTTTTCTTTTGTAAATTATGAAGAAAAAAAAGTTAGTGGAGTCGCCAAATGAAAAATTAAAAACTATTCTAAACAATCATCAAACAAAAGAAAAACAAAAAGAGAAAACAAAGTTGTATTCTGGGATTAGAAAGATTTATCACTGACAATGGCGCCAAAATGTTGCCGCCTAATTCGCACCTCGAGTCACGTGGAAGAAATCTTCAAGCCACTGGGTGTGACCTTAGGGGCAAGCAAGAGTCAAGTGTTGTCACTTGATTTTGACTCCTTCGTCTAGGCTCTCTCCTAGTGGAGCCAAGGGGGGTGGTCCCTAGTAAAATAAGCTAAGGTGTTCAATCTATAAAAATAGAACAACTAGTCTAGGAGATGATAACAACAAATACCGAAACTGAGATGAACTGCAAATAATTTAAATAACTAGCATTTAAAATATCATTCCAAATAACACATTTTGATTAACTTAAGCATAAAACATAAATGGAAATGCCAGACATACCAGTGCTAATGGAGTGCTTGTAAGGGGGTTGCTAGTGAAGTCTCGAGAAGTATTGCAGTTGTCTCGGTTGGTCAGATTTAGAATTATTATATGAGTAGTTAGAGAGTGGGTAAATTCTTGGTCGATTTTATTAAGAATATGGTAATGATCTTGTTATTATAGGAAAAGGTATTCCAAATATAAGCAGGGGGTACAAGGAATATGTCTAAATTTACCAAGGAGGGGCTCTCACAGTGACGTGTGGGCTAGATAGAGTCGTGGGGTTGTGTTCAACACTACACCAAACGAGAGTGTAGCCTAATGGTGCCCCACAGTCACTTTCTAGTGGTTCCCGCTTCACTTGCAGAATTTCCCCACAACTTGGTAAGATCGAAAGTAGTGTCGGATTTTCACTTGTAGGATTAACTTGAAGTGTTCAACTAATTACTAGTCACTTCAATCCCTTTCTGATTGTCACCAATCCAGCCAAAGGCCTACAGTGGCCACAAGAGCATATGGGGAATGAAGCCTTGTAAATTTTAAGTGTTTTAAGAACCAAATGTGAATTTTTAAATCATAATGTCTATACTCTCATTATCGAAAACATAGCCGGATTGGGTAAATTTTACTTAAGAAATTGAAAGAAAATACAAAAAAATTGAAAAAAAAACTAAAAATTGAAAGAAGTGCAAATCCCCGCTTGGGAGATGGGGTGTGGGCACTTGACTGCCCACTTGCTTCTCTTTTTTACAATGATTTAGAAATAGAGATTACTTGTGCTTCTTTGTAGAATAGAAAACACAAGTTTTACAATATAGGGCCTTAGAAAAATGGCTAAAGAGAGATCTCTGGATTGCTTGTTTCTTCGAAATTTGGCCAGAGTGCCTCTCTTTTATCTGCTTCTGCTGCAAACCAGCAAGCAAAGTTATGCTAAAAAAGAGTGAATCAATCAAATAAAGATATAAGATTTTAGCATAAAAATTAGTACTTCGAAAAGACAAATTTTGCAATTTTTAACAAGCACTTAAGCAAGTCTAGATCTATGAAATATTACTTTTTAAAATCAGATCTGAACTTTTTAATGTGCACATATAAATCAGAATGCGAAGATATTTTCCAATATATAAATGAGATTTAAATATGCAATAAGAACTAGTAACCAAAAATTTAAAATTTTATGTGACGAAAAGAAGGGAGAAATAGTGCCCCCAAAGCTTGGAAGCTTGGGCAATGGAGTTTTCCAATGGAAGGAAGAGGGATATAGATCTTCCAATGATGACACAAGGATGTGGGTGAGTCAATCAAGATCCATAACCTCTTTGAAAGAGCTACCTACACAGCTTGAACTAAGCCTTGAAAGATTTTGTTAATAACATGTATTGCTTGCACAAAAGATTAGAAAAATATGCATACAAACAAGTATAACATATAATTTCTTGATTTTTGCATATAAGAAGACAAAGAGCTAAGCAAGTAAACAAACTTTGATTAGTTCTTTAACATTTATCCTACCAAACCCTGGATGCGGGTGACACAGGGCTCTTTAGCACACAAGGTCTAGCTAACAGGGCACATAATTGTGCCTAGTCATCACCACCCTAATGTTATGGTGATGCACTCCTGGTACCGGTTATCACCTTCATCACCGACAACGTTCCTTAACTCCTCCAATGGACGTGTCCTCCTCCCAGACAGAGCCTGGTACAACGACGTCAGCGCGATGATGGCTTGCCTTAATGGGCATGTGGTTTTGTGCTAGCGTGTTAAGTTCATCGACAGCCAAACATTCCTCCTCCTGCTCCTCTACGTCTTCTGGTCGATGACTGGGAGAATGAGCTCACCGGCTCCCTTTCAGCTGCAAACCGCACCACAAAACACCGAAGGAACTACTGGGTTGTAAAAAATTCGTTGGCTCGCCTCATTCTCCGCTCCTCCACCCTCCATGCTACAGCTCTAGCCCCTGAATTCAATCCAGATGCCTCTAGTATCTCTGGTCCTTCTGCTCCCCCGGCTCCTTCTGCCTCCCCAAATGCCACCCCTCCTGGTATCCCTGCTCCTTCTCCTTCCCCGGTACCCATGGAAGTTGTTCCCCCACCACCCCCACCTCAGAGGCGATTTGTCAACACCACTACAAGCAAAGCCTCTTCCAGTGTGGCAGTCCCCAGGAAGACAGAACCATTGTCGATCAAGCAAGCCAACTCAAGCACCAAGGAAGGCTCAAGTACCAATACAAATTCTAGCAACGAAGATGAGTCTAGCGACGATGAAGAGGACACCAATGGCAAGGATGGCGACCACAACAATAAGGGCGACCCTCCTGGTGTGCAGCTCAGTATCGGTTTTGGGGCTCCTATCATCGAGGAACCCTTTACTAAATTTTAAGACAAGTTATGTTTCAATATCTTCTCTTTTTGACAAATTTTATGGGACTGTGACCTCCCATGTTCATGACTACCAAGCTAAGCCTAAGTTTATTTCTAATCCTTATAAACTATATACTGTTTGGATCTGTTTTCCCTCTAGGAGAGAGGATCTCTTTGA
Source organism: Pseudotsuga menziesii (assembly GCA_001517045.1). Lineage (NCBI taxonomy): Eukaryota > Viridiplantae > Streptophyta > Pinopsida > Pinales > Pinaceae > Pseudotsuga > Pseudotsuga menziesii. The sequence continues at coordinate 306,781 of LPNX010755043.1, forward strand.
CTGCTCCAGTCTAATTTCCCTATATGGGCAAACGGGTTTCCTTTCTTTGTCTTTTCCTATCTGAAGGTCGGATACACAGTTTTGTACTTTTATCTGTAACACTACTTTATTTCAATAGAATAGACTCTACATTCACAAAAAAAAACATTTATCCTACCAAGCACGGTTATAACAATATACTAATGCATGTTCCAGAGCTGAAGGTCAGTCTGCTCTCAGTATCAGCTCTATAGGACGAGGGTTATGAGGTGGAGTTCCGGGATGGAACTGTACTCATACGTTCAGAGGGAGCAGGTGTCCAGGATACAGCAGTGATGCTTGTACAGGTTGCCGGGACAGCCTGTAGTTGGTTCCAGAGGGAGTTTGGAGCCTGGATCAGTGTCAAAGAGGGAGCGGGAGGCTCTTCTCAGCAGGCCTACTTGGTATGAGATGACACTGATGGAGGAGGAGCATAGGTATCATGATCGGAGTCCAACAGCAGAAATTGATACAAGTATACCTCACATAATAGAATAGATCATCCACACATTGATACCCTACATAGGTATGCCTCCAAAGCCTTCACTTTATTCCACAATGACAACAAATTACAAAATACAGGAGCAGAGATTCAATGCCCAAATCATCCGTCCATAATGACGAGAGAGTGCCTGCTTATATAGCAAAATCGGCAAGCCAAGAAGGGCGCATCTACCCATGGAAGCGTTTTTGCTTTGTGTGAATTGTCAATTGGTTGGAATGAGTTGGGTGTAGGCTTGGTAAATGGCAACATCCAAAATGTGAGTGCCACATCCCCAAAGCTCAATCCACTCACCAAACTTACCATTCTCTCTTGGGATTTGCGCCCCCACTTGATGAGGAAAGTTCCAAACTCTCAAAACTCTCTGAAATGGCAACATATGCCTTGTCCCCCTTGCCCGGGTACTTGCCAAATTAATTTGCCAAGTCCCAAAATTCATTTTTTGGCAATTATCTTTTATTTTTTAATTGCCGAATTTTTTAATAATTCATTTTTTGGGGTCTTTTTGGGTTTTTCAAGTAATTATTAATTTTGGGGTTGAATAATTACTCAAAAACTTAGGAAAGTGGGTCTAGGGGTTAAGTGGGTGCTCTGAGTTAGAAAATGAGCACCCCCATGGCAAAAACAACATTCTAGCCACACTTTTATGACTTTTTACATTTTTACAATTAACTTATTAAAAATAAGCCTATAAAAACGGATTAAAAAAAATTTCCGAAAATTAAAAAAAACCTATGGTGGGATTAGGACATGTGCATAATGACTCAAAATAATGATTAGCATGGTAATATACATCGACACATAGGTTTTAATCTCCTAAGGCTTAATTACTAAGGCAACTATTCCAGTTTTGGAGGTTTGGGTGAAAGACTCGAAAATTATTTATCGCTTAAAAACAATAAATAAATAACAAGGAAAAAACATCCTAGAATAATGCATTAATAAGTCCTAAAAAACCAAACACCCTGGAATAATGCATTAATAAATAAGTCCTAAGAAACCAAAACTTTTACATAAAGTCATCATGCTAACTGATTTTATTACAATTCCCCATGGGGTATGAACATGTTAAAAAATAAAAATAGAAGGGCCTAGGAAGGCCTGCAAGGACTTCTAAACTTGAAAATTGAATAAGTGATTGTTCATCTTTGGCGGCTCGTTTAGAAATCCAACCTAGTGCAACTAGTTGGTAACAGAGTTAAAGTTGTTGGAAAAGAAAGACCCTCGGCTCCTTAAATCTTCATTTTTCAGCTCCAATTCACTCAAATGTATCAAGATGAAATGCATGTGATTGAAAAATCCCTAGTATATTTAGCTACCACTTTTGCCACCATAAAATTGATTTTCTATGAGATAAATATGCTTGTGTGATGCTATATAAGAATTCCAAGGAATCATGAGTGTCCATATGTGTGTCCACTCTACCTGCTGCAGCATTTGCATATCCATGAGGATTGATCAATAAGGATACCTGGGAAGTGAGAACACAAGCATCATCTATGGCAGACTCTCGATGAAACTGAATGAGCTCTAAGAGATATGGATATAATGTCAAGCATTGCCTCTCTAGCAATAAGCAAGGAGAACCAAAAGCCTACACAAACTAGGGCAACATGAAACACTGCTCTTACCTTTGATAGGGTACATCTTTCTTAACCATTTTCACAAAACACTTGATGTCCTCTAAAGCCCATAGCACAAATTTTGAGGTATATTTAAATATTTTGGTCCATTCCCCAAGGTTGCTACAAAAACCTTAGGAAATCGCTAGTGTGAGCAGATTAAAAAGCATTTTTTAGAAGCTCAAAGCAATGAGGCTGTTCACTAACTTCAACAAGCAATTTATAATATTTGGCCCTATGCACACTAACAACGAATTGATATAATGAGAATTTTGATGATGACATGTCTCCTATTTTCCACTAACCAACGAAGGCATCTTCTAGATGGTTATGTGACGCCTTACTGCAAAGCTTGCAAATAACCATCTCAACAACATATATAAACCGTTCATCTTTTGGCAGGGCACTATTAGGAGATACTCCTCTTGCAGCAAATACATCAAAAGCACAGGTTATTACAGACAAGACATTGTGACTAATATGTTTAGAGGAGTAAGATCCCATCTTTGAAATTTGGCTTACAAAGTGCATAACCAAAATAATTTCTTGTAGTCCAAACTGAGTTAAGAATGCACATCCAAGAAGTCCTAATTTTTTATCCAAATTATGTCTATCTGTGTCAACCTTGTGAGTAATACCTTCACTGTCTCTTTTCTTACAACAAACATAATCGCAGCATGTTGTGCGAGCTGGTTCAATTTCATGAATAGTGCCTAAAAAGGATGGTGGGTCCCCCTTTTCCCATATGTTTGCATGGGTAATTTGAATTAATTGAAACCTTCCTTATATCAAAAATGGATTTAAGTGACTTTGTATTTAAATGTGATCTTATATTATTTCAACAATGCTTTCATAAAGTGTTATTTGGGTATATAGTGAATTTCATATTAAAAGGTCATTTTAGTTTTTCAGAAAGCCCCCAAAGCATCTTGAGTTCAAGCCTCCTCCCAGAACAAAGGCAATTATGGTGAGCATATATTTGGCAACAAAAATGCATTAATGGAAGCTTCCTCTGTTATAACGAAAATTAGGCAGTTAGAAAGTCAAAAAGTTCATTGGTTGCCGAGACTCATCCTAACTTCCTTGGGCTACAAATTTGGTCTCCAGGCAATCTATAAAAGAAGAGGATATTCTTCATTCAGAGGGATCAAGCAAATCAGAAATCTGCCATCAGAAAAGGTTGTGCAAGACGTTCCACGAATTGAAGATCTGCCTGGAGGAATCATCACTCTTTCTGCAAATCAAGTAACCTATTCTTCTTCTTCTCATTCTTTCTCATGCCATTTATGACCAATACCATTGTAACAGCTTGGTGAAGATCTCAATGCAATGAATGCATAATTGATGGAGGACTGTGGCTCTGCTTGCCCCCCAAACTCAATTTATGTAATCTGAGAAATCATTTGCATTGTGGGTAGATTTTGTAATTGAGATTTGCCATTCAGGCTTCATTGGTGAATCATAATTATGATCCGTTCCAGCATTTAAAGGCTTTCCTCTACAACTTTTGGTGTAATGGTTGTAATTTTGGTTGCATGCCCAATACTTTTTTAATCAGATTGTAAGAGTGTTCAAAAATGTCATAGGATTGTAAGATTTCCACCCCTATGGCTATTTCCTATCAAATTTTCAAGAGTATTTGAGAACTGTGGTCACTTCACCAACCGTTATTTCTTGTTGTTTGATGACTTTTAAGGGTTGAAGGATTTTATGTGATCAGGATTTTGCAATATTGCTTCACTGCTAAAATGAAATTTCCAACAATCACTGCTCTTGATAAATCTTGGTGTGATTAGTCTTTGTGGGTATGTCATGAGCTTCTTGGATTCATCTCCTATTCCCAATTAGCTTTCTGTCTAAAATTGCAGACATGGGAATTAGTCCTTTACAGCTATCTTATGATTGCTAAACCATTTTTCTTAATTGCTCTCCATCTACCAAGCAGTTGTCTGTCCTGCAGAATGGGATAAAGGTGCCCACCAAAGAGGTTGCTTGATTTCATGGGTCAATTTTATGGGATCCCATGGAAGCTGGTTTCTTGATCAACTTCAATACAAAAATCAAATCACTATTATGTTTCTCTGTTTATTGAGCCTACAATGACAGTATCTTCTTAAAATCGGCATGTGTTTAATTGAATATTTGATTAAGAGAGGGTTATTCACCAATTTTATTTTGATAGGAGGGTTTGTTATGACCACGAATCTTATGGACCCTAGGTATTCCTGTGTTTATTACTCCTCCCCTGGAATAGAATCAAGATTCAAGAGAACATTAAACTGGATTTATTTCTCGAGACTTGACAATTTTGACAAGATGTCATCATGGTTGATTTGGTGCTGAGTTGGAAATCGGCCTACCTGGAATACACATGGCTTTCAAAGTTGGATCTGATTATGTTGTTGACTTGTGATACTCATCTAAAACATTCACCAGAAGCCGAAGGAATTTATCAAACCTCACTAGATCGAGATCCCATTGTGATTTATGTTCATCAAAACCTTGTTGACCTCAGACATCGAGGATAATTCTACCAAAGAGGTTAAATCTCATAACCTTTACCTTTAAGGTATTATGTCAACAACATGATCTTAAACCTTTGACAACACTTTTAGAACACATCATTGAATTTCATTGATTCCTCTTGTTGTCTCAATAACAATGATAGGAATCTCAAGGTTTGCAATCCTTCCATCAATGAGATATAATCCTTTACTTGGAGATTGGCTTAAGCAACTCATCCATGGCCATGTGGATTATCTTCAAGCCTTCTCTCAAGGCCAAGGATATGAAAAATTTGAGGCTTATATATATATGCCTTTCTTGTAGGAAAATATTAAAAGGTTTAGATAATATAATAGAGTCATTGTGTAAAGTCTTTTCTCCATAACACTAAATGAAGCCACTTGGTAAATTAAAAGGGGGTCATGTGGGTGCTATCCCCGCATTCATGACAAGCAATGTGAAATTATAAATAGAAGACTTTATCATTAAAAAGAAATTCAAGCTTTTCTTAGCCATTTTCCTGAATTATAGCCTTTGGCCTTGCCCTTATCCAATCTTGGATGTGATTTTGGACCAACCATGAACCCGGGTGAGGTCCTCTAGTTAAAGCATTCGGTTCCAATTGTGGTGAACCATGCTCAACTCCTCTAGAGACATCATGACATGATGGAAATGTAATTTGTATTGCATGAATGTAAAAGTTGCTAATTTATAGTGCCCCACAGATCATAAAAAAAATACTTTACTAATTTTAAAACCAAGTTGCGGGAAACTCGAGTCTGCACCCGTTTCCCCCTCGGAAACACATATGGTACTTGGCGAAAACTCACTTCCGTCTGTACGAAACGTGTTTCCTGTATGAGAAACGTATTTCCTCTCATGTATGAAGCGTTTCCCATCAAATAAAAGCATGTCACTTAAAAAACTGGCCAGCAAAGTCTCTTTTGGACCACAAATTTCAGTAATTATTGGCTAATATATTAAATCTAAGTTATCGGAAACGTCTAGGAAGGGGAGGGGAAACTCCGTTCCCCGTTTCAAAAACTGAAATGAAGGGGATATGACTTGGAAACGGCACTAATACGTTTCCAAGCCGTATCCAAAAATCATAAACATTTCCAGGTCATTTCCAAGCATTTCCTAAAACGTTTGCAGAGTTTCCAGCCGCTTCCTGGTTTTCTAAAACGTTTCAGATGCTACAGGGCAAGTTTTTGACTAGAAATAATGATTTTTTGACATGAAAATAAACAAATAAATTACCCCAAAGGCAAACTATAAAACCCTAACCCTAAATTGAACCTCAAAACTTAGATATAAAGCCTCAAAGCTTATAAATCAAGATCAAAACCTTAATCCTAAATTGGTGAATGGTAATCTAACATTTTATTTTCATGGATTTTGTTTCATTGTAATTTTCCAAAATTGATAGAGGCTTACAGTTGGTTCAAAAAACCCTTGATATGTGGGCATTTTATTGGATCAAATGCTTGTCTACTATAGAGTTAGTTTCACAACCTAGTGTAGAAGTACAATGCCTATTTTTTTTTTTTTGCCAATTCCTCACAACTTCGTTTCAAATAAACCCCAATGACTTGCATATGTGATAAAACAACTTGTATATCAAAATTGATACACTAGCATCTTTAGCCATACAAAATAGCGTACTACATTTATGAAGGGTTACATAAACCAACACATATTTCCAATAATTTTCCAACAAGCTTCAATTTTCTTCTTTTCCTTTTTAAATTAGTATGAACCCTTGACCTATGGCCTTATTTACTCCATTGCTAGTACACCCATATCCCTATCCTTATGTTGTGGAGAGAATTATGATGGTGTGTCGTTTAGCCAGTTCTCCATATGATATGCATGTGATATTTTAATCTTATTTCAAGTTTTTTTGTTAGTATAAACCATAAAACGTAAACAACATATCCAAGGGAACTCATTGGTGTCTAGAGATAGTATTATGGCATAGAGTGCAATAATGCATGACATCACAGTCACACCTAAGTTGCACTGAAACATGAGCTCACTTATTTATACTTGAGTGCGTAATTAATCCCCTTAAAACATGGTTGATTATGTCAAATTTGAATATCCAAGTCGGTTCCAAATCATACACAATCCTGTGAATTTAGGCCCTTTATGAGCCAATCGGTTAGTCACTTTTTGAACCAATCGGTTGGTCAATCGACTCTCACTTGCCTAGTTGATTGTCTCGTCGATGAGTGGACCAACCCAAATACAACATAGTTGAGTCTCTGGCTTACATCAAAAATTGTGTTTAATCACAAATTTCAACACTTTTCTAGAGGTGCAATCAGCGTTATATTTGTTAGATGGTAAAATTTGGATACATCCATCAAGTAATTTTAGGGTTTGAAATCGATGCTTAGAAGTAGTTGACATGTTCTTGTTTAAATGCTTTCCAGTGGGTGACTTATCTATGGCACTTAACATTGAAGAATATTGTTTGAGACAATATTTGAGTTTGTTTATTTTAATTGTTATAAATGACATGACTACCTTTAAATCTAATTGATGAATGGTAATCTAAAGTATGTATGTCTCGTGGCCTTTTTGGTATATATATCAGTGTTACCAACATCGGCCGAGAAATTGCCGATGTCCAAGAAATTGCAAGTTTTTCAGCTCGACAATTTTTTCTCAAAAAATCGCTGAAAAAATCGGGGCGATTTTTTCCCGAGATTTTCCCGATTTTTTTCCATTTTATCCCAAGATATTGCCGATTTTTTCGAGGTGATATTTTTCAGTGATTTTGTCAATTTTTTCCACTACTATATTTTGGGCCCCGAGTGCTCAAGTCGCTTGTGTGAGGAGAGAATGAAGTGATGTTCTCCTTTATAATTTTCTTCAATCTAATTAGAAACATCTACAATTAAATTTTATTTTAAAATTTAATACTAAGTTGCACCGAAACGGATACGGATACGAGGGGGGAAACGGATACGACAAATTTTGAAAAATGTCGGATACGATACGGCAGCAGACTTGTGTGTATATATATATATATTATTTTATAGAAAATATCCATCAACATATACCAAAGGTTTTAGAGACACTAATGAAGACCTTTATCTATTTAGTTGTATTTATGAAGATACTGAAAAATTATTTCCTTGTGTTATTTAAAGAAAACTATACATCTATATTTTTTGTACTTTTATATACTATGTTTCCCTAGGCTTAGCCATTTTGGGGGGTCATGTTTCCAGGTATCCCAATCTCAAAAACTTGTACACGTTTCCACGTTTTGTGCAACTTAGTTTTTCAACTTATTTAAATTTAGTAATCAAGTTGAGGCCCTTTCGCTTTAGTCATTAAGAGTTAATGGCCCTGACAACTGAGCAAGCTTCTGGTTTGCAGTAGAGAACATTTTTCCCAATAATTCAAGGGGTAAAAAAGAAACTATTCATAACTCATTGATCACATTAGTGTATGTAATATCAATATGGCAAGAAATAATCGTAACAATTATTGGAGACTCGCGATGATCGGATGCTCGCTCTCTGAAACGCGGCCAGGGTTTCCCTAGCTGCCACCTCTCCTACTGATCAGACCGCCCGAAGGTTTCTTGCATGTCCATCTGCGTTCAGGCTGGACTCCTCCTCCCTCGAAATTGAAGCATCTTGTTGTCACGTCGTTTCAGCATGGGCTTGTTGGTTGCGGCTCTTCCCCCCGTGGCCTCACGGTTTTCTACTTATGGATACCCACGACAAGCTTGAGGCCTTTAAGGCCCTAGTTCAAGTCACTGCTCCTCAGGCTGCATCTCAGACTCCCTCCAAGTTCGTGAAAAAGATGGATGAGATCCCCTCTCTCGAGCTCTCTCCTACAGATCCATGCTAGAAAGCGCTCATTCTCTTAGAGAAAGCCCTCATCGACAAGTTTACAGGGTTGTGGCCCAACTCTAAGGCGATGGAGCACTGGATTGCAAAACATTGGAACCCTATTTTGCAAGGACAGGTCTCTCTCTTCGCAGCTCGAAGAGGGTATTTTGTTTTTCTGTTTTTGAATAAAGAAGAAAGAGATTTAGTCTTATGTTCGGGTCCCTTCTTCATGGGCTCAAGAGGGTTGTTCTTAGACCCTTGGACCCTAGGGTTTAGCCCAAAAGCAGAGATTACAGCCGCTCCAGTCTGGGTAAAGTTGCCTAACCTCCCACTTCATCTTTGGGGGAAAAGCACTCTTGCAAACATCGGTAATAAGCTAGGGCGCTACCTAGATAGTGCAGACCCAAAAGGGGGTCAGTTTAGATGTGCCTGCATCTGCGTAGAGGTAGATCTAGAAAAAGGGCTTCTGAAGGCCCTAAAGGCTAAAGCTCACATTAGGAGATTGGAGTCGGATCCAAGAACTGGATTATGAGCAGATTCCATTCAAATGCAACTTTTGTCATGTATACGACCACTTCGCCAAAAGATGCCCCAAGCTTGCAAAATCACAGAAATCAACAAATCCCCCTGTTGTCCGCCGATTGCACACTAGCAGCAAAAATCTTCTAAAAGCTGTCTCCTCACTTGAGAAAGTGGGAGAGGTGTGACCTTGGGGGCAAGCACAGAGCTAGGTACTGTCACCTACTCCTAGCTCCTTCGTTTAGGCTAACTCCTAACGAAGCCAAGGGGGGTAGTCCCTAACAAAGAGTTTTCTATGGCTCAATGTTTAAGTTAATTTTTAGATGTTTCAGATGCGGATGGGTGTTGTTTAGGAGTTATTGTGATTTAAGATGATTAATGTGATGAATTTAACACAAGACAAAGCAATCCACGTTGCTATCACCGGATTTGAAAGATAGACAAATATTTGAGAGCTTCACGAAATAGATAAAGCATTCATAGATATGATTTATAATCAAACATTCGATGGACAAATGGCCTAGATTATCAACAATGCTAAAAGATGGGACCAGTGCCTATGGAGTCAACTTATCAGAGATGCTTTGAGTGTAAATATGTGAATCCCCAATATGCCAGTAAATGTTAGGTTTTACAAGTGCTCTAGGTAAGTTTTAAGAGTTTTTTGTTTGTGATCTTCACTTATGGTGGTTGGATGTCCTAACCGGCAATACCTTCAATGGCTCCGTTCGAAGACATGACGGACCTGTCTGGGGTCAAAGGTAAGTGTTCAATAACTTAACTACCAGTGCCCAGATTAGGTATCCCGACGCCCACACTTGGAATTTGCCCACATGCCTCGGTATTTATCGAACAACGCCAGTGCGTTGATTATGGGGGAAAGTTTTAGTTAAGTTCCTCTTGTGGGGTTTAGAGATCCAATGCCGTTTCTGGGTATTCCGATCGAAGATCAGTCAGAGCATACTCCGGCAAGGAAGGAAGGGGGTTAATTAATTAAAGGGGTGTGAGTTGCGAATTTTATAAAGTTAATTAATTAAAACTCTCCAACAGAGAATGCTCTTGACCTTGTCTTATGACAGTGGTTCAAGAGACTTAGCTAATCTAGATGAAACTAATGTAGGGGTTATGCAAACCTAAGATGCTCTCCGATAGAGAGTGCTCTTGACTTGTGTTTCTACAAGTTCAAGAGTCTTACTTCTGAGGATTAATTGATTAAACAAGCACAAGATGAAATTAGTTGATTAGACTCTCCGACAGAGAGCACTCTTGATCCACCTTATGGTGTGATTCAAGAGATTTGCACAGTTGATTTACTTAGAAAGATAAACAATTAAAAGAACTGAGTAATCAACTTAATTAAAAAGTGATGAATTGACAATTAGTATTATAAGATTAATAAGCAAATCTAATTTAAGCATGAACAAGTAAACACAACACAATCCTCCCCAAATGGGGGAGGATGAGAGTGGGGACTTAAAAACCCCACTCAAGCACAAGATCTTTATTAAACTTTATTGCAATATGCCTTAAGGATTTTAATCCTTGAAAGGACTTTTCCAATGAAAACGAAGTAACTCTACAATTATTAAAACTTGTAAAAAGGAGAGTGTTTTTTCTTTACTTGAAACTTTTCTTGAAATTTTTCTTGAACTTTGTGAAAAGAGAAAAGAAAAAGCTTGAATGAAAACAAAAGAACAAGATAAAGGAAGGCTGAAAATAAGAAGGAAAGGATAGGAAGAAGGAAGGAAAACAAAAAGAAGGTCAAAGACAAGAACAGGGAAGAAAAGGGCAACCAACTATGAGGCCAAAGGAGTATGAAAAATGATGAAAACAGGGCAGCGATGAAGAAGGGAGATGGCTGTCATAAAAAATGCAAAACGGGACAGCAAACAAAAAGTGGCCAAAAATGCCAAAAACAAGGTTCAAGAGGGTCCAAAAATTAGGCCAAAAAAGAGGCAAAAAGGGGGCATAAACTAGGATACACTAGGGCTGCCCAAAAGGAAGAAAAGGAGTGGTGAACTAAGGCAAAAAACGGGCAGCGAAGAAGAAAGAGTGAAAAAAGACAAACAAAGCAAAAAGGAAAGGGGCTAGCAAGCAAGGAAACGAAAGGAGGTCAAAGAGAAAAAAGAGAACAAGAGGAAAGAAGTTCGGTAACCAGGTGTATTGTTTAATCTTTGTTGATGGAAGGAAGGAGAAACCTTGACTGTTGTATTTCTTTCTTGGATTGAGGAGTGCTTAGGAGAACCTGCAAAACGAAGGAATTAGATGAAAATAACCACCGGTTCATGAAGAAGAGCTTCATCTTTAAGCTTGTCCTTCACCTTTGATGATCTCTGCAAAACCCTTGAAAACAAAATTAAATCCGAACAAAATACTCATAAATTAGATTGTTAGCCCTTCAAGAGTATATATTGAATAATGATTTAAAAATTGAAAAAGAGAAGGGTAAGAGAGATATCACCAAAAGACGGTGTGAATCCACAATTCCAATAGCTCATACATAGACCTCCAAAGTCACAACTTATTCCAATCTTTAAACAAATATTACAATAATTTTGGCAGAGTGTTCATACCCAAAATCTCCATCCAATAGAGCTGAAAGAGCCTCTATTTTAACAAATGAGAGAGTGCTAAAACCCTAAAACCAAAAAACCAACCCTAACCAGCTTAGCCACCTAACAAAGAGCTCAGACCTAAACCGGAGAACCGAGAGCGAGGGGAGGCCTCCACCCAGGCAAGGCGCCCCCACTCCAAACCTGTGCACTAAAAACAAGCCAAGGATGAGGCCACACGTGTGATATAGGTAAGCTCATCCTTAGGTCTGGCTGAAGTCTCCGTTAGGTTTGGGAAGCCCATTGATGGTGCAAGCTTTAGTCTTCACCTCAATCAAATCACCAGACCAATAAGTGCTCTCCATCTCATCTTTAGCTGGAGGTGACATATCTGATAACTAATAATAAATTAATTGCTCTCTTAATGATGACTGAAGCTGAGTTATGATAACTCCAATCATCATAAGTGTTCCATGAGATGTCATTTAGTCTTTTATTTTACTAAATTTGGATTAATTTGGAAAGTTTTAGTTTTCTCCAAAATAATCATTTTTTTTTTTAAATCATTTTTTTACTAATAATCATTTTTTTACTCAAAACTGACTTTTTTGAGTAAAAAGGCATTATGTGTCTGATTGTTGATCTGAAAGTTGGTTCTGACTGGCTGGTTGATTAAGAATGATTTTTGGCTTAAGGTTAGAGCCTTCCATCACTGAATTCTGAGTCTGTATCACGAACGGGTTTTTTCCATTTAATTTATGGAAAAATTAACCCAAAAAACTTAGGAAAAGTAATTAAAAATTAAAAATTAATTTTTCACTGTTCGAAAAAGATTTTTTCAAAAAAAATTATGTGTCCAGATGACTTAGGACATGACCATGATCTATCTAAATAATGTCTAGTAGGCTTATAACACTCGGTTGGGCTCTAATAACCCCCCAAGGCCCAGAATTCAACATAGGGCATTCCAGCTTTGGAGGAAGCGGGAGAAAACCTCGTCAATTATACTCAGCTGAAGGCAAAGCATAATTGTCAGGGGCAAAAAACTCCCTGGAATACCTTATTTGAGATTCTACGTCTCAGGAGACCGAACCACTCAAAAATATCCTACTAGCACATTTTATTACAAACCCCATGGGGCCATGGTCAAAATTATTCAAATAAAAAAGTGACTAGCCAATATTGGCTAGACAAGCAGACGGATCAACTGATACACAGACTTTAAACAAGTCTGTCAACCGACGGCTCCTCAGGTAATCCAACTAAGTGCAAAATTAATGGATAACACCCCCTGCGCCTAAAGAAGCTAAGTTCCAGATGGTCACTAATCGACACCGACCTCCCCGGCGAAAGGAGCCTCAAGTTTCTCAGCATAAGGACTCACCTCAAGATCCTACTCCTCTCGCAGAATCTCCTCCGCTAGAAAACAAAAACAGCTTTAAAGTTCTACAGGAAGTCGAAGCTCAAAAATCAGAAGCAGCGAATGATCCGACGCAGGGCGAGTTCCTCCTAGGTCCCTTCGACCCATCAAAGATAGTTCTTGTTGCCCTCACCGCGAAACAAGCTTCTCCAAGACCTGCTCCTTCAAGCTCTTTAGAGACCCCAAAGCGTTAGACCACGATACTTCGGGCCAAGCAAGATTGGCGTCCCTAGTCCCTTACTCTAGGTCAGAGGGAAACTCTAATTCTAAAGACTTCTCAGCCCCTTCTCCTCCCCTCACCAAAGGGCGAAAGACCAACAAAGAACGTAGGGAAAAGGAAGCGGCCTCAAATATTTTTTCGGGCTCCTACAAGCGATTGGACCCTTTCATTAAGGGGCATTTCACCTCTCCTTCTAATTAATGTTTTGTTTCTGCATTCTACTCTGCTCACAATTCGTGAGAGTTTACTCTTGCAAGCAATTGTTTTTTTCTCGAAAAGCCCTAGAAGCAAGTGGGATTTACCTCTCAAAGTATTCATAAGAAGGCTGACAGAACTGTTAGAGGTCATCAGCCTTCTTTAACTGAACTCCCCCCTTTGTAAGCTTAGCTGGGTTACAGAGTTTTTGATCAAATACAATATCTTCTTGGTTTCTGTTAAAATAAATAAATATGGCAGAATCACAACCAGAAAGGACGTGAATAAAATACAAGAGAGGTTGGATTTGGGCTTCCATCTCCTATTCTAGAACATCTTCGCAATAATCAAAAGGGATGAGATGGACAAGTAGGCGTCAATCCTCTCATGGAACAATGCTAACAAGTTAACTCCAAATGCCCCCAGGGCATTGCCACGGCCAAAATAATCAGCTCTTAATCAAAATGGGTTTACTGGAGCTGACCTGAGCTTGAGTGAGAATCCTACAATACCCTACATAAACACTTCGAAAAATGGAGGGGTTGTCTAGCAGTGTCCAGGTTTAAGCTTCAACAATTTTCAAACCTCGCTCGCCTTCTACAGTTCAACCTCCATAAAGGGGCATTTTACAAGAGGCCAGCTTCTATAAAAGTGCATTTACAGTTTGCCATTCTTCTGTTAGTGTTTGTAGGGTTGAACCTCCCCAGGTCGAGTAGTTCACGAGATTTCAACCCCATTTCTCGTGAATTCTTAAGCTCGGGACTAAATTCATGTTGTACTACTGCCTCTAAGCAACAAACCTACCTCTAGAAGTTGTACAGAGATGTTTTTCAAATGAGGTCCTCTTGAATAAAACTGATATTTCAGTTTTTATGTTTCTGAAGCAATTTCTAACCCCATAATGAAAACAATTGGCACATGCTTTACTTTCCTACATGTCAATCTCGATTTCTGAGCACTGAACATGTTCCAGACAATAACGATTCTCTTACGTCCTCGAGATTTTAAAAAAAAAAACAACTTATTTCCCTGGCCCGGGTTGCTGAATTACCTCTAAATTCAACTCCTTCGAAGACCAAACTAGGCTAGATAAAATTTGCAGTACATAATTGGGAAGAATTCACTGCATTAGGATTATGTAAAAATGTTCAGAGTTGCGAGCATTTCTTCTCGAAATAACAATAAGAAAATGAACTTACTCGGACTGTTTCCTGAAATAGGATGACCGAGAGCGCACTGCTTTAGTGATAGTCGTCTCCATCTGAGCATCGTCGGTGGCCATGGCTTTCGCTTTGCTCTTTGCTGCTTTCAAAGCCCACTCCACCTGTGTTCTGTCTTCCAGCGTCTGCAGCTCCGCTAATATGAATTCTGTGAAAGGGTTTCCTCTTAATCGTGTTTCAGTTCCATCATTTTATTTCTGGAAACCCTGGAGCTGACTCCTGTGGCTTTCATCAAAATTTAAGGTTTTACTTGTTCGCTGATCCCTCCCCGACGATGTTCTTCGAGTTAATTTTTTGGAAAGAAAGGTCAATGCGAAGCCCTAATTTATTCATCGGCCAGAGCGCGGTAGTTTAAGGACTTGTATATAAAATTTTAATTCGAAATTAAATACAAATGAGAGGAGTATTACTTCATATTAAAAATAATTTTAAGATGATACAGGTTCATATGCGCTTTGAAAGGCATGTTATTTGTCTTTTAAAAAAAATTATAAGCATCTAATTTTATTTTAAATGTGGGAGGTATTATAGTTACTTTGTGTAAATCTAGATATTAAGAAAATGTTATAGGGGTTTATTTATTTTACATTTTGGACTATAAGTGAGTTTATGTGGGAATTATTTTTATTTTTTTTAGTAAAATCTAAATTTGGAAGCTTTTAAATTGTATTTTTGAATTCATAAATAGATTTAGAATCCTTTAAATTCTCTATGGCATTTGAATTATACAATTTCTAAATTATGCAATTTCCACCATTAATATATGTGATTCTAAGAGTTTTATAAGTTTTTCAAGGGGACTCTAAACAAAATAAAAACTGAAAATATGCTAAAATTTTTTGAAAACTTAGAATATTTACACTACTCCTCCTTTTCACTTTTATCCATAAATATTTAACTTTAGTATTGCTTTGGATATATGCAGAAAAGTTAATAGTTAACATGTAAATAGATATTGTGGTCTTTAAGATTAATTTCTATGTATGTGTATGTGGGTGAGAGTTGTATGCATTTTTTTGCTATGGCCCCTACATGGAGAGGGAGTCAATTTGGGAAAGGGTGAAAAATGATGGCATCTTCCAACTCACTTCTCTTGTGTTAGGAGGGGATTTAAATATCATATTTGGCGCTTCAGAGGTCTGGGGAAACAAGGCACGTCTTGACCCATTGGGGGATTTTTTCAATGATTTTTTCCCATTAGTGGGCATGATAGATATTGAACAACATCCCTTGATGTTGACCTGGAGGAACAAGAGATCTGGGTGGATGTAATAGCAAAGAGGCTGGATAGATTTTTGCTTTCAGAGAGTCTGGTGGAATCCATGGAGAGATATCAAATGTGGGTAGAATATTCATTATTATCTGACCATTCTCCAATTTTTCTACAACTTGATCCCTCCAAAAAAAAAGAAGGTCTTTTATCCTTTTAAATTCAATCATTTGTGGATAAAAGAACAGGAATTCAAAGATTTGGTTAGGATGGAATGACAACAAATGGATTCGATGAATCAACCATCGACGATGAAAAAATTGGTTTTGAAACTTCGTTTGTTGAAGGATGTTGTGATAAAATGGGAAAGATACCATTAAGCATCTATGCAACAAGAGTTAATAGAGTGTGAAATTGAATTAAAAAATATGCATGCCTCTTATAAGAGTGGTTCCTTACTTCCATGTATCCCAGACAGACTGTCGACCTTGGAATCTACTCGAATACATTGCCTACAGATGGAAGAGGAAAAGTTGTGGTTAAAAATTCATGCTATCTAGCTTTCCCTAGGGGACCAAAATACTAAAAAATTTCACCATTTTGCAAATGATAGAAGGGTGCACAACGCAATCTGGGAGATAGGGGGTATGAATAATCCACATAATATAAAGATTGAGGCAATTAGACATTTTCATCGCTTGTTCTCTTATCCTAGTACAACATCTATTATCGATCAAATGAACATTGTCCAAAAATTCCCTAGTTTCTTTACGACACAGGAAGGAGCCTTGGCAGATCATCTGGTCACTCCTGGGGAGGTTGAATCGGTATTAAGGGGTTTCGCAAAGTCAAAGAGTCTTGGACTGTATGGGTGGTCAATGGAGCTCTTCCTATAATTTGTTGACATTATGGGACTTAACATTCTGCAAGCATTGGAAAAATCAAGAACTATTGGAAAAGTTTATGGGGTTTCGCAAAGTCAAAAAGTCTTGGACTGTATGGGTGGTCAATGGAGCTCTTCCTATAATTTGTTGACATTATGGGACTTAACATTCTGCAAGCATTGGAAAAATCAAGAACTATTGGAAAAGTTTATGATGCCCTCAACTCAACCTATATAGCTTTGATTCCCAAAGGTCCTCAACTAGTCACTTTCAACGATTTCAGGCCTATTTCATTATGTAACTTGATTTATAAAGAGATATCAAAGATCATTATGAGGTAATCAAGTTGGTCTTATCTAGATTCATATCTAGGGAACAATTTGTTTTTTTGGAGAACAAACAAATTCTTGATGTTGTAGGAGTGGCACAAGAGGCTCTTCATCGCATAAAAACAAAAAATAAAAAGGCCATAATTTTAAAATTGGATCTTGTCAAAGCTTATGATAGGGTAGATTGAGGATTTCTCAGACTAATTCATCTATAGATTGGCTTAAATATGTTTGCTACAAATTGGATCATGGCTTGTGTGGAGTCAAAAAATTATGCAGTACTGATAAATGGAACCCCAACACAATTCTTCAGAGGTTTTAGGGGGGTGAGATGGGGATGCCCCCTATCTCCTCTTTTGTTTCTCCTGGTTATAGAAGGTTTGAGTAGATTAATAGAGGGAGAAGGAGGACGGGGAAGATTATGGAATTTAAAATCTCTGCACTTGTCAAGATCACCCATCTATTATTCGTAGATTATGCCATGTTATTTGGTGAAGGATGTTTGGGATAATGGAGGCATTACAAGGGCCTACTGGACTCTTTATGTCGAGCAACATGGATGCTCATCGGTGACACTAAATCTACTATCCTTCGTTGTGGTATAAAAGACGAAGATTTAGCTCATATCAAAGACTTTCTTCCATATGGGGTTAGTTCTCTAAAGGAGGGTACAAAGTACCTGGGATTCTTACTAAAGCCAAATAACTATAAGGTCAAAGACTAGTACTGGATCTTAAAGAGATTTGCTGTGAGGATCAATCATTGGTCCCTCCATTGGCTATCTTTGGCGGGTAGACTCATCATAATTAACTCTATTTTCACGAATCTCCCAATGTACTATATTTTTTAAGTGAGATTCCTAAATCCATTCTTCATGCGATCAATTGCAGGATTTTTAATTTCTTATGGTATGGATCATGGGAGAAATCAAAATATCACTTGGTCCATTAGGACAGGGTGGCCAGACCCAAAGAATTGTGTGGATGAGGTACAAAAAACATTTTTCTTTTCCCTAAAAGTTTGGAAGCAAAGAGCTTATGGCATGCTCTTTCTGTGGACAGTTTGTGGCTTCAGGTGATCCAGGGGAAATATTTATGAACATATCTATGGAACAATGGATTGGACTGACTAATAAACCAATTAAAGATATATCAAATCTATGGAGTTTTCTAGTATCCTTGTTCAACATCATGGGGGAGTAGCTAGCATGGGTGCCTGGGAGAGGTAATCACATTCGAGTGGGTCTAGATTCGATTGTTGGTGGTCTTATCAATTACATATTGTCAGAGGGTCTACTACATATCCTCCATGCACAAGGCAAATGCACCTTGAATCAGGTTTATGGGGGAGATGGCACAACTTTGATAGTTTCAAATTGGTTGGGATCAAATTAGCTTAGCCTAACTGGAGTATTTGGCATAGAATAGACTCACTGTATTCTAGGTTTGAAGAGGGGGGCATACGCTTATCTGCACAAGAGGATCACCTTTCATCGACATGGAATGAAAATACAAGACAAAATACTGCAAAAGAAACATATTCCTCACAATGGGTTGGTGTTCAATTTTAGTCAAAATGGTGGCATAAAGAAGTGTGGAAATGGCACTCTCCATCGATGTGCAGGATTTTCTTTTGCCTGGCCCTTAGCAATCATATTTTATCTTAGGAAAATTTAATTAAAAGAGTATGCAATGGACTAGGTGTTTGCTTCCTATGCATGCAAGATTATGAAACAACTGAACACCTTTTCATTTCATGTATCTTCGCACAAGAGGTATGGAGGGTTTTGAAGCTTAGTACGAAATATGAATATTAGTGGTATGGGGATACATTGGAAACATTGGAACAATGCATGGCCACCTGGAGATTCAATAATAAAGACAAGGATGATCTCTCGATTGTCACGTGTTGACAAATATTGAAGTCTCGCAGTCAGCTCATTTTTTAGGGGTGCAACACAAATGTATATTTGGTTTGTCAAAGAATCAAGGTGTCATGTTGTGGGAACCTTAGCTCTGGCACTATGAGGAGGATAAAACCACCCTTAACAAAAAATCCACTGATCTTTCCTCAAAACTGTTGCAGGGTTTTTTTTATGGGGTGTCACAGTTGGATTCCACATGTGGAGGAGCTGGTGTAATTCTATGGTTAAACGACAAGAGTTGCTTCAAATTAATGATGAAATATGGTGAAGGAACTAATACCTAGTCAAAACTTTTGGTGCTTTGGATGTTATTATTCTTTGCACATTCAAGACGTATATCTTCTTTCAAATTGGTAGGAGATTCAAAATTCACCATTGACTAGGCTAAAAAGGAAAGCAATATACAATGTTTATAACTCAATACATCGATGCATAAGATCAAGGATCTTATTTGGTCCTTTGCAAAGATTGGTTTTGCTCACATATATAGATAATTCAACCATGAGGCGAACGTTTTGTCCAAAGCTTCCTTCTAGGAGTTGGAGGGACTTATTAACTTTCAACAGTTCCAGGATGGTAACATGGTTGAACAGGGCCACATTCAGATTTATTAAGTTTCAACCACAAAGTTTTTTGGATATCACATCACATGTTGATATTTATATTTACAGTTTTCCTTTTCTCTTAAATGGCTTCAACGGTTACATCTTTTGATAGTTCATGGGTGAAGATAGAATGTTGATTTTTTTTTTATGCTTACAGCTATGGCATTTGCTTTATCTATCCTTCGTTACAAGTTATACAGATCTCGTATCCACTACTTTTTGTTGGGGCACCTTTCAAGTTTTCTTTGATGGAGTTTTCATAGGGCACTTTGGTTGAATCACTTTATATTTTTTGGATATTACATACTGTTTCCAGCTATGGAGTTTTAGTCTATTTTCAAATGTAATAAGTAGGATACTGGTTTGATTTCTTTTTCTGCTATGGTTACTATAAAAAGGTCCGAACTTTTATTTAGACCTTATTGCATGATTAGACATACTGGTACATGGTACATACGACCTATATTTTGGATCTACTCAATGTGGATGAATATCTTACACTGAAAGGCTATCCAGTTGGTTTTGTAATTTGTGTTGACTATCTTGACATATACTTTTAAGATAAGTATAGTTTTTTTATGTCGTGGAGAAAAATAAAATTGTATCCATTTTTAATTATATTGTCGAGGGAGTAGTACAAAATTTGTTGTGCCCCAAACTTATGCCAACAATGTTGAGTTGTTATAAAGTATGTTTATTTGTTTTTTTCTTATAGTTTTGGGTGGTTAATAAAATTTCTCTCTTTTACATATTTGCACTTAATATGCAAGTTTCATTTTATTCTATGGAATCACACTATGTTAAAGTTTAGAAATGTCTTAATAATAGACACTCCACCCATTCATCCATGTTATCATCAACAAAAATTTAAAAAGATAGACAAGAATGAAAGTTTAAATTAATAAATAAATAAACTAACTATTTTGAGTGAATGATAAGACATAAATATTGCATATTACTAGCTCAAATTTAATAAAGTGACAAAAAAAAGTAATTATGGAGGAAGTTTAGGTTATGATTTCAGTGGAATCCAATAGAAATATTAGTAAAATGGGAAATGCAAGAAATAATTGAATGGAGTTAATGTTAAGAGATCAAAGTAATCATAACAAGATTGAATCCCATTAAGTACTATAATAAACAAAGAGTAGTAGTCGAGCCTAATTAGTGATATTGCTCAGATATTAGCTATATATAATTCCATAAAATGTACAGGTATGAACACGTGGCCATAAACAAGTTTAAATGACTAAACACACTTACTATAACAGATAGAGATATACAGTACATAAGCTTAGTAGGGTGGAAAACTAAGTGAACATTTTAACGAAGGTAATAACATTTTTAGTAATGATAATTTTTAGTAAAAGGAACGGTTGGTTGGGTCAAAATCTTTAATGGAAGATACTAACTAATAAAAATAGTATTAATATGATTAATATTGAAAAAATAATAATGCATAAATAAAAAACTAGAAGTAGGTGTGAAGGGAGATAGTAAGGAAAACATATATCTTAAAAGAACAAATAAAGGATTTGATTACAAATATTGTAAAATCAAATTAAAATTGAAGAAATCAATAATATCATAACAAAATAAATAAGAAGTTGGATTGAGAAATACTATAAACTCAAAGTAAATAATAAGTAAAACTTAATTAGAATAAATATGAAAAAGAGTAAAAGAGGGGAATGGATTAAAAAATAATGTAAAATTGAATTAAAATAATACAAATTAGAACAAGAGCCACAAGGTGGCAATGCCCCCAAGAGCTAAAGCTATAGAAAGAAAACTCTAGAAGAAAAGCAAGTGAACTTACTCAATAGTAAAAAACAATTAGCTTAATTTGATTATTGTTTGATGTGGTTGTGGCTCTATTTTGTCTTACCTTGATTTAGAGAAGAGTTTATACCTAGTTTATTCACATCGATTTTACTCCATGGATTATAAGTCTAGCTTTTGTTCCTTTGGTATAGCGTTAAACAAGTAGACACAACATTAATTTGTTAAAGCTCATATATATTCTTCTCATGGAGACAACATGAGCGTCATCAACTTCTAAATCTTTCAAAGAGGTTGTGGTGCCTTTTTTTTAACAAAGAAAAAGGATCGCAGTTTTCTATTAAAAAAACACTTTTTACATGATTATACAACCTTTCATACATGTTGGCAAATAAAAATTTGCAAAATGGTTCCATATCATAACATCTTCATCAAGCTCAAATAGTTGTTGACCTCCTTAGAAAACATATTTTGAAACAATCTTCATGCAATATTAGACATTCAAAATAGATAATCATAAAATCCTATAAATTGTTGTTGACCTCCTTAGAAAACATATTTTGAAACAATCTTCATGCAATATTAGACATTCAAAATAGATAATCATAAAATCCTATAAATTGTCCACAGATAAAATTTTAGATATACTAGTCTGGGACTTTAGAGATTCATACATTGAAAGGGACTAGATCATCCTCCATCAAGTGATCATTCTGCCTCACCCATCTTTTCTAAATACCCTCATCTAATAACATACCTTCGTTAGAAATATTATCAGCTATGCAATTTCTTTTTCTATACACATGATAGGAGTTGATATTGAAAAAGAGAGCATAGATACGAGAGTCTTCATCATAAATTGGTCTCAAGAATATATATTTTTTTGCGATCATTTCAATTTCATCCAATTAATGACAACCAAAGAGTCCCCCAAAACTTGAATTCTTCAAATCCCTTGAGAAAGGGCCACAAACAGAACCATCTTCAAATCCATAAGTTCAACTCGACTATTAGAGTCATACCCACCCCCACAACAATTTTAGACCATTCAAAATATGAAGAGAAGATAATTCCACCGGTACCATTGATCGCAGGATCCCCTTGTGATGCTCCATCGAAATAACACCAGTGGTAGGATTTATCATAACCTCATCCACTACTCTTCTAATCTTAGGTTGTTTATGTAATTGAGGAAATGAGTCAAAAAATGGCTAGACTTTTGGTGCAAAACATCAACCGAGATCAATCACCCAAGCTAAATGGTTTATATAGGATGAATTTAGTACTTGTTTCCCTCATCTTATTTTACAAGTAAAGGCACTTGTGTCTTTTGCATCTTCGATTGAGGAGGAACTAGTATGTAGTCGAAAATAAAGATCAATGGGTAGAAATAATACAACATAATAATTGTATTTAATAAATAAATAATTTTTATTAATAAAATTTAAAAAGATATACACAATCTACCTAAAATAAAGTCCACTATATAAAAACAAGTGAATTAAGCAACATAGTTGCTTAGTACCTATCTCTTATGTAAATGGTAATTTAAAGTAAATTAACACTTTTTTTAATGTCTGAGCACTTTTTTTTTTTAAATGTCTTACATATTAGTTGTTTTTAGCCTAAAAACTATAATAACTGTTAGTTATACAAAAATATAATTTCAAATTTTTTTATAATTCATTAAAAATCTTTAGTTGTAATCCACTATTAAAAAATTAAAAAATATGTTACTACAAGAGAATATGAAAAGAGTTTTTTAACCAAAAATATGTATTGAATAAATAATGGTAGTAGTTTGTCGTAAATTCTTAACTACTACAATCAACTTGAAATTCCCGTAACATCTATCTTGGAGTCTATGGAAACAATTAAATTTCTCAAAAAAACAAAACAAACATATGCTATAATGTGCGGCACCTTCCTTGCCTCATTATGTGACTTCATTATGCTTGAAGTTATCTTGATTTTGTCTCTAAATCCATATTAGAAATTGTACACACAATGATATAAATGTTAGATTAGTAATAGATAAAGAACCATTCGAGTCAATATTTTATTTTTTCCAAACTCTTTTATTTAATTTGGAGAAACATAGTCCCTCTCTTATCTACATATTAAGTATTCCAATTGGTTCCTTTCTCTACTCCATTGTAGATCCCATCCCTATTTCTTGGTTTTCTTCATGGATGTCAGCCAAAACACTAACTAGTAACCCTAAGTGACTTAATAGGATTTGACTTAAAACCTTTATGAACTAATTTTTCAATTACTCTTGGTGCTCTACAACCTAGTACGAGGCATATGTTGTTAAGTACATCTACCTAACCAATAAATACATAAATAAATCTGTTAGGTATCATATGTCCACAGAGTTTAAATTGTCCACAGAAGCTAAAAGAATTAAAACTAGCATAGAACCATGACAAGGAAAATCAAGTAGGTGACATCATTGAATTGAAACTTAAAATAAGCAAAATACTCGATGCCTAAATGTGGGAAATTATGCTTTGTGTAGATCCTCAAGAACATGATTTATTGCAACATTGTTTTGTGTGAAATAAATGTTCAAATTGTAAATGGATCTACTATTGAGAAAGTAGTCATAACTAGAAGAATGAAGGATAGTAATGATTCAACAAAGATTTAGAGAAAGGGAAAAAAACTTGATTAATTGGTATTTTGTTTTAAAGAGAGTACTCAAGAGTAATGATCACATTTGCCATTATTTTTATGCTCTTTGAGAATGGTTTTTAATTGAATAATATATCATATTATTTTTAAAAACATGTCAAAGATGTTGTTGTATAACTTAGAGAGGAATTATTGTGTTCCATTATGTTATCCTTGGGATTACCATCAAATCCCAATTCTTCAATACTGCTAGCAATTTCAGGGAAGTTTTTTTAAAATAATGCTTTGTTTTTTAATCAAGATGTTGAATCTTCATTATTTACATGCAACAATATATAACAAGCATGCACATTTATCTATGATGGTCCATTGTATCTTGAAGTTCTTCCAAGAGGAATTTATTTTCACTTGCATAAATTGATTGAAGATGTTGTTATGTGAATATTTCTAGTTATATACGAGTGAGTAATAGCATTCCTAAAGTTAGACACAATTTTATGATCATGGTTTCCTGATGTTTCTTCTCCAAAATAAATTTATAGTATAATTGTGTGTAATTGTATGTAATGGTAAAGTCATATTTCATGCTAAGAATCTATTGAATAATACACAATTGCATCTCTCATACTAAAAATAAGCAACAAAAAAAATGCACAAAGAATTCCATATTTATATTTTCTTCATATTTTCTTCATCCAGAAGATGATCATTTTCAAAAGTTAAGGAATACATCCTACATTTAACACCAACTTTTAAAGGAATGAGAGAATGAGTTTTCAATAATGTTCCAAAATGTAAAGTTATTTGTTGAAATAATCATTTATTCATTGAACAGTAGGAATAACAAACAAAACTTTGAGTGCAAAATATTAGACCATAGAATTGAGTGGAAAAAAGTCTATAGTGTTCTTTGAATTTCTTTTTATTTAATTTTTTTATTATAAAAATAATAAAAAGTGCCTACTTATACCCACTTTTAAAAAGTGTAAACTCAACATTTGGGTGGGAGTGCTTGATGTAAAGAATTAAAGGCTTTTCGTCAGATCTTTATAGGAGAGTTTAG
This sequence comes from Pseudotsuga menziesii, assembly GCA_001517045.1. Lineage (NCBI taxonomy): Eukaryota > Viridiplantae > Streptophyta > Pinopsida > Pinales > Pinaceae > Pseudotsuga > Pseudotsuga menziesii. The sequence continues at coordinate 331,842 of LPNX010755043.1, forward strand.
AGTTATAATTGAATAAAAGTTAACTTTACAAACAAAATTTAGAATTGAAACCACACTTTAACTAGTTATTAATATTGTTAAAGCCAAAGGCAAGCAAATATCAAGTCCATTCAAAGACAAGTTATGTGATTCAAAGATTCAAGTATGGATATTAAGTGAATATGTATAATTAAGTCCATTTAAAGATAAAGTTATGTGATTCAAAATCATTCTTAAGTATTTATATTAAGTCAATAGCCATGATTAAGTATTAAAGTCAAAATTAATTATGAATTAGCCATTTTTAATTTCAGAAGAATAAGAAAGTAAACAAATATGTGATATCTTAAAAATCAGAGGCTACAAGCAAGTATAGATTTTAATGGGAATAATAATAGTCAAATTACATTTTCAAGGTATGACTGACTTTAATTATTTTTGTTAAATCGAAGAGATGTTATCTTCTTCAATAAAAAATAACAATAAAAAGTTCAGTAATACAAGATATCATATTTAACTATACAACAAAATCGTGTGCCCAAAAGAAAACGTCATTGCATACAAATAGACTATCTAGCCCCAACAAGTCTTGTCCTGTGACTGTGGTCCTGGGTTATCTGTCTCCTCTTCGATGTTAGGCTTGTCCTGACTCCAGGTATTCATGTTCTCTCTGATTTCGTTTTTATTATTTTTTGGTTTATGGTCTGGGGCTTAGTTGTTAACCTTCATCTAGGGTTTATGGGCTTGTAACCCCACATGGAGTTCACCCTTGACTTGAGGGCTAGTACCAACCATGTTGTAAAAAGTGGGAATTTTTTTCTTTGTAGCCTCTGTTTTGGTTCTTGCCTTCTTTTTTATTCTCATTACTGCTTTACCTGCCTTTCATCTCTGTTGTAGTGGTTTTTATCAGTGGTGTCTGTCTTTGAGACTTTCGGTGTGGCTACAGGTGGGGGTTTGATCCCTTGCCTCACCTCGGGCCTCCTTACTTGTAGGGTTTGTTTCATGCCCTTGTGCTTCCTAGGGTTTTATCATTTGTGAGGGTTAGGGCTTTGGCCGCTCCTCGGTTCCTTGTCTATGCCTGGGCTCCACCTTCATCTCTGTTGTAGTGGTTTTTATCGGTGGTGTTTGTCTTTGGGACATCCGGTGTGGTTCAGGTGGGGGTTGGTCCTTTACCTCACCTTGGGCCTCCCTCCATGTAGGGTTTGTTGACCTATATGGTCTTCTTGACTTCTCTGTGCGTCTTGGATTGATTGGTTTGTTTCTCACCCTTGTATTTCTCGGGGGTTTGTCTTTGTGTGGGTTTAGGCTTAGGCCAATCCTTGGGGTCCTTGGTAGCCCTCATGGGGGACTCTATCCCTCATCATGGGTGTCCCAGCTGTTGATTCTGGGACTCTTCACCTTGGAAAGGGACGCCATAAAAATGACTCCCGTCGTAAGGCTAAAGCTCTTAAGGTTCTCGAACTGAAGCCTCACTTTGCCCTGGGGCATGATGTCTTCGTGGACAAAGTTGAGACTTTGTGTCGCAGGGCTCTTATTGGTAGGTTGAAGTACTGTTTGTTGTCGAAGGAGGAATGGGTCAACTGGGCGACCACCCATTGGAAACCTATCATCCATTATGTGCCCTCTATTAGCCTCCTTACAAACAAATGGTTGGTATTTGTTTTTATTGAAGAGTCGGATGCTTCTATGATCTTCGAGAACCTATGGCCTATACTAAATGGCTCCGTATTTCTAAACCGGTGGCACTCTGGTTTCGACCCCCTCACTGAAAGGGTGACCATTAGGCACCTTTGGGTTCTTTTTCCTGCTTTACCCTTTCCTCTTTGGAATAAGGATATCCTTGCTAATTTGGCAAACATGATTGGGCACTTTGTAGCTGTTGAAAAATACTTCCATCTAATTTTTTACAAATAGATGGATAAAGTTTTGGTTGAAATTGATATAACTAAGGGCCTTATTCCTGAAATTGATATTGTCTATGGAGATCGAGTTTTTACCCAGAGACTTGATTATCTGCACATGTCGTTTAGATGTAATTACTGCCATGAAACTGGACATCTCCAGAATTCTTGTTCTCTCCTTTGCTTAGGACGTCCTGTCAAGCGTGGTTTTTATTCTTTGCCCGGACCTGACCTACCTCTTCCTGCTGTCACTCTTAATCCTGGTGTACCTCTGGAGGATTCTACTGATATCATCTATGCATCTTCTTCACCATCTACCTTTGAAAATCTTTCGAAAGCTTAGCTGATGTATATTGAAGATATGGAATTTGTTGCCCTTCACTCTCGCACTGTTCCTATGGGAGACCTTGAGGATACTGCTGCCTTGGAGCCACCTTCTTCCTCAAAGGGTATACTTTTTGATGGACCTCCACCCTTCACTTTGGACCATTATCCTACTCTCCCTCTATCCTCTTCTTCCCCCCACATCATCTACTCCTCCCATGTACCCACCTGAAATTTCTGTACCCCAGCCTTTTACATCATCATCCGGTCCTCGTGAAGGTGTGGCTTTTTAGGATCCCACAGTCTTAACATCTCTCTCGATATTTTATGATAAAACTCTTATCTCCCCTTCCACTTTTCCCTTGGACTCCATTCGATTAAAAAATGTGACCATCAAGAAATCTAAGAAACCACCTTTCGAGGCTCCTGAGGATAGTGGAGTCTATACCCCTCTCTTGTCCAGACTCAAGAATGCGGCTAGACATCCTCGCATCTCTCATGTCCACTCACAGGTTCTTAGAGCAAGCACACTTGTGGGTTCTGTTTCTCCATGAAAATTTTATCTATGAACATTCGAAGGTTTGGGGGGCTTACCAAACAAAAAGCCCTTAGTATATTATTCACTAACTTGAGCCCTGATATGATTCTTATTCAAGAGACCATGTGCTGTTACTCTCAGCCTCTTCTTTTGTTTTCTAAATTAAAACCTGGTTGCGAATTTTGTGCCTCTGATGCATCGGGCCTTTCTCGGGGTCTTCTTGTAGGCTGGAACCCCTTTCTAATATGTTGTAAAGCTTACTCATCTTTGGATGGTATCATCCTTAAAGCTACCATTAAGGGTCTTTCTAAGGTCTTCACTATTATTAACTGCTATGGGCCCTATACTCAAAGAACTATTTACTGGGATAACTTGGTGGTTGGCGGATTACTTAGCTTTCCTAATCTACTTTGGGCTGCGGATCTAAATTTTACCATCTCCTCATCTGAAGTCTAGGGTTGCAAGGCTAGGATTGACCCCCTGGCTTCTTATTTCTCTCACCTCATTTCCAGCAACAATCTGGTTGACCTCTCTATGAATATTCCTGGCCCTACCTGGAGAAATGGCCGTTCGGGAGATGCGGGCATTAGTAAAAGATTAGACCGATTTCTTCTATTTGGCTCTCTTCTCCCTAGCCTCTCTTTCTACAGAACTTCGGCTACTCCTTCTTATGTCTCTGTCCACTATCCTATTTTCCTGGAATGGGGCCTGAAACTTGTCTCTCAGTGTTGTCCCTTTAAATTTAATAGGGCTTGGCTTATGGAGGAAGACTTTGCTCCTCTGGTCCTTTCGTCTTGGAAGACTCCTCTGGACCTAGATGGATATAGTCATATGGATGTCTTTACTCTTAAGCTATGTAGACTCAAATGTACTGTTAAAGAATGGGAAAGAATGAAGAATCATGAAATGAAGCTGCAGATTCTTGATATTAATGAAGGCATATCTAACATATTACTTGAGGATTCGGGTCTCTTATCTGCCTCCAATGCGGATAAATTGAAAGTCCTCCAAGCTAGGAAAGGAAAATACTAGGCCCATGAAATTACTACTCAAAGACTGAAAAGCAAAGTACAGTGGATAAAGGAAGGGGATGCAAACACCAGATTTTTCCACTCTTTTGCATCTGTTAGAAGAAATACTAATGCTATCCGGTCTCTAAATGATAAGGTTGGTAGACCTATTTCTGAGGACTCTGCACTTAAGTTGCTCGGCAAACAACACTTCAGTGAACTTTTTGGTGATGACAACACTTTGAATATTGCTGACCAACTTAAAGTGATCAGACTTTTCTTGAATATGACTCTAGAAGAGGATATTGACTGTTTCCTTAAGCCCATCTCGATCCAGGAAGTTGAAGCTATTCTTAAAGGGTTTAAGAAGGATAAAATCTCGGGACCTGATGGTTGGCCTGTTGAGTTCTTCTTAGCCTTCTTTGACCTTATTGGGGATGAACTAGTCTTGGCTGCTGAGCAGGCTAGAACCCATGGGAAAATTTCGGGGGCTCTAAACTCTACTTTCTTAACTTTGATACCTAAATGTGAGAAGCCCTCCACCTTTGTAGACTTCTGTCCTATCTCCTTATGTAACTTGGTCTACAAGGTCATCTCCAAGATTGCGACCCTTCAACTGAAGCCTCTCCTTAACAGGTCTATTTATGCACAAGAATTTGGCTTTCTCAAGGATAAGCAGATTACTGAACATGTAGGTATAACCCAAGAATTATTACACTCAATTAAAACTAAGAATTCAAGTGTCCTGGTTTTAAAACTTGACCTGGTCAAAGCCTTTGATAGGGTGAATTGGACTTTTCTCAGACTTCTTCTTATTCAGATTGGCATTCCCTTGATGGGTGTGAATTGGATTATGGGCTGTGTATCTAGCTCCTGCTTTGCTATCTAAGTAAATGGGACCCCCTCGGACTTTTTCCCTGCATCCAGAGGAATTCGTCAAGGATGCCCCTTGTCTCCTCTATTATTCATCTTGATTATTGAGAGTCTCGGCAGAATCATTATGGATGCTCAGCAGAAAGGTCACATTAAGGGCTTCCAGTACTCACCCGATCTGTCGATAACACACTTGTTATTTGTTGATGATGTTATTTTATTTGGTATTGGCACTATTTGTGAGTGGAGAGCTTATAAATATGCACTGGAATTGTTTTGCTCGGCCACAAGGATGACTGTTATTATGGAAAAGTCATATTTTCTCTATCAGAACGTTGATGATGACATTAGAAGCAAAATTGCAGAGATCCTCCCCTACAGTATGGAACCGCGTACATCGGGTTTCAAGTATCTAGGATACCATTTGAAACCATTGGGGTTTCGTACCTCTGACTGGAGATGGATGGTAGATTTATTTGAAAAAAGGATAAAAAACTGGACCTACAGGTTTCTCTCTCTCGGTGGCAGAGTTGTACTTATTAAAGTTGTCCTCACTGGTTTGGCTGTCTATTGGTTTTCCTTGGCAAGATGTCCAAAATCTATTCTGAATTTACTTAGAAGAGCTATTTTCTCCTTCTTATGGGGATCCTCTGTGGAACATTAGAATTCACATCTAGTATGTTGGGAAACTGTTTCTACCCCTATTGAATATGGTGGTTGGGATATAAAGAACCTCGAGTGGTTTGGAAGCTTAGACTGAAAAGTATGTGGCAGCTACTTAATGGAATTGGTATTTGGAGCAGAATTATTGCTCATAAATACTTCAAGAACAAATCCTTGGAAGACTGGATTCGGGCCTGAAATTTCAAAGTTCTTTTTTCTTCATACTTTTGGAATGGTTTTATTAGGATTATTGATTGGATTACTAGTCAGTTGGGATGGAAGGTAGGGAATGGTTTGAAGATTTGGTTGGGAGTGGACCCTATTGTTGGGCTCAACTCGCAGTATCTATTATCTGAGGAGCTAAGAGATTACGTTACTGACCTGGGGATATCCAATCTAGCCGGGGCTCAAAATCTGGATGTTTGTGGTCATGACTGTAACTACTGGTATACTGCATCAGATATGTACTTAGGGGGTGAATGGGCTGAACAATGGAGTACTTATGTCAAAGGCTTGACTCACGATGGTATTAGGATTGGGACTTCTGAAGACACACTTCTCTGGATGTTTGACAAACAGTTAGGAAAGGTGACAGCTAAAAGAACTTATGATCTTATTGTTTCTGAACAGCGGATGAACATGGCGAATGAATTTCTTTTGAAGATTCGGTACTTAAAAATACCACAAAAACTGAAATGTTTTATCTGGCTGACGTGTAATATGAAAATCAACACTTGGGACACTTTGTGCAAGAAAGGTTGGCACTGTCCCAATAGCTGTTGTTTATGCAAAATGCAATCGAAAACTGTTGAACACCTTTTTGTAGGCTGCTCTTTTGTTCAGAAGCTGATTCTAGGTCTCAATAGATTTCTTGATGTCCATTTGCATTGGTCTGCTCCATCCCTTATAGAAAATCTTATTAGCTGGGTCTCAAAGGGTAGTAGCCTCTGGTACCTGCCTCTTTTTTTCATCTGGAATATCTAGAAGGCAAGGAACCATAATTTATTTGAAAATCAGGAACCTAACATAGCCTGTTTATGTCATAACATCCTAGATGAGGTTACTTCTTACAAGGTCCCACAGAAAACAAGGCATAAAATTTGTGTCATTGGAGATCCTCCTACTATGAACTTCCCTATGGTTTTCTTTGATGGAGATGTTGCAAACTTCATTGGAGGAGCGGGTATATATGTATATGGTTAAATGATCACCACTTTTTTGCTATAAAACTTGGATGTGGGAGCAGTACTAATACTAGAGCAGAACTTTTAGCACTCTGGGCATCTTTACTGGTTGCCAAAGATATTGGGTTGTCATACTTACATATCTTTGATGACTCCTCGGTGATTATAAATTGGGCAAAGGGTGAATCCACTCTTGACATGGTGAACCTTGAGGCTTGGTGCTACAACACCAGATTACTCATGTCCTCATTCACCTGGGTGGATTTTAGTCATGTCTATAGAGAACACAACAACAGGGCAAACACCTTATCCAAGGAAGGGCCGAGTATGGCTCCTGGTCATCTCTTACTCACTGAATCTTGTGATGATGAGTTTATTGGGGAAGTCTCACTCCATCTTTTTTAGGATTTTGCTCCTTCTATTTCAGACATTTATCTCATGGACTTTTTTGAGTTATTTCTGGTTATGTTGAGCAGTGGTAATAGGAATTTTGAGAGTCATTAGCCTGCTTTGGATAAGGTCTCTGGGCTCTTGTTATGTTCTTTATGGACATTCTCTGGCTGATGATTATATTGCAAACATATGAGAGGTCTTATTCATGTATTGATGCCCAGGTGTTGATAGTGTTGTTTCATCTTTGGTTTAATTAATATTCTGATTTGTACTGTATTGTGATGTACTAATACTGTTTCTGTTAGACCCTTTGAGGTACTTGGCAGTCTTGTTTGAAGATGTACCAGGTTACCTTTGATTCAATAGAATACCAAGAAACTGTCTTTTTTGTCTGAAAATAAAAAAACTATCTAGCCCACCTTCCTATCAAAAATAGACTCCAAGTGCACTACTAATGGTCATTAGAACCGTGATATAAAGTGTCAAAGTCCATCTATTGAGCAAGCGCTCAAGCCAAAAAAGAGGTGCCAAAATCCGTCCCATCATTAGGTATCAAAAAAGATCATAGTCAAGGAAGTTCTCTTTACGTCATATAAGAAATTCTCCACATATGAAGCTTTAAGCTTTAGTGCTAGTCCATAAACGCTAAGATTGACTCCTCGAAATTGCAAAGACGCATCATGGGATTCTGCGTTATTGTCAATAGCAACTTGCAGACTGTACATGAATCGAGGATTTTCGGTACTTCAAACGTACACCACAAGTAGAGGGGTGCCTAACCTATTTACGATTTTGTTAAAGGTTTTTGAAGCTGGTTTTGATTCCTGCGGGGGAGGGGTAGGAAGGCATACTACACCCTGGAAAAATCTTGTATGATTATGGTGGTGGTCGTACTCTCGTTGTATCCTATCTGATACGAAAGTTGGCCCCAGTTCATGAGTTTGGTATCCACGTGGTGCAGTTCGTTGAACATCATGGAGATTTTTTCATAATTAGAAAAACAAAATCGATACTGAAAATATTGATTCAAAATGTATAAATTTTTTCATGATTATATTACATACAATTGTTCAAAGGTCATCTATTCTTCTTTTGTACAAAATCGATGCTGAAAATATTGATTCCAGTATCCCAAATTATATAGGCTTCACATTTGTTGATTTTCTTCTTGAATATAAAATCCAGCAAATTGGCATGAATGATAAAGAGAAAATAAAATTTAATATTTTGGAAAAGGTATTAGTTTATTGTTTGTATATATAAAACTGAGTGTCACTGTATTATATTAAATTTATTAAGTAGATATCATATTTTTATTTTAATTATTTTGATATATTTTTAGTTATTATCTTAAGATTTTGGATTTCTTTAAGCATAACAACAAAAACAAGATTAATTAGAGTGTAACAAGTATATAGTCAGGGTTCATTTCATGGTTGTTGTAAATTGTTATGCTTAAATGCATTTTATCAAATACTATTTGTTTTATGTTTATATTATATTATGAATGGATAACTATAACGATGTGATAATTAATTTAATGTTTAGCTTGTGTTTAACTGCTAGTTATTTCCACAAAACTAAATGATTCACTACATTGTTTACCCACTAGTTTACTCGTGCTTGTGCTAGCCTATCTTATTTTATAAAAAAAAGATTTGCTAACCTATCTTGTTTTATATAAAAAATTTGAGAATATTATAAAAACCTAGACACTTATAATTTCATTAATGAAATTGTAGTTTAATATGCAATTTATTTATTTGTTGATTGCTATACTTACATTTTTAACATTAATTCATCTATACACATTTTTGGAAAAATTATATATTATAAATATATTAAATATTTTAATAATTTAAAAAGATTAAACAATTTAATTTCAAAAAACCTAAGTTATATATATTTAAATATATTAATAGGTTACTTAAGTGAATTATATACACAAATAAAATTATGAAATATATATATATATATATATATATATATATATATATATATAATCTCATCCTTCAAATTCAAAACCAAGAAACGAAGCCGACTGCCTCGTTCAAATTTAACCCTGCTTGGCTAAAGGAGGAAGACTGCCGAAAGTTGGTAGGAGATACCTGGACTCCATTGGCGGTTGCCCCTGATGTCACCTTCATGAAGCAGATGTCGGATAACCTGCAAAAAATAAAGAAGGTGACAAAACCCTGGGTTAGGGTCTACTCGGCTAACCAACAGAAACAACTCAAAGAGATTGAATTGTCTTTAAAAGAGATGTATAGTCAAAATAGCGCTGGAATATTCACAAAAGAGGCGCTGAAAGCTGTCAGGGACAAGGAACTAAAAAGACAAGACCTACTAGCTAGGGAGGAGGAGCTCCTAAGATTACAAAGCAGAGCAATATGAATCAAGGAGGGGGACAATAATACAAAAAAAATTCACAATTTTGCCAACCATAGAAGGAATACAAACACAATCTCGACAATAAAGGATATGAATGGAATAGTGGTCACCTCTTTCAAAGAAAAAATAGAGGCAAGGGAGAAGTTTTTTAAAAACCTTTTAAAGGAACCAGAGGGTTGTAATATTTTGGAAATTCTTAAGGTTATCAACCTTTTTCCAAAACTGATAATCGAGGAAATAAACAATTTCCTGAGGAAGGAGGTTACAGAGGAGGAGTTGGAGAAAACAGTTTACTCCATTCATAAAGGTAAGAGTCCAGGACCGGATGGTTTTAATATTGAATTCTTTCAGGGGTCTTTTGACCTAGTTAAAGAAGATTTATTAAAGGTTGTGAAAGAATCCCAAAGGGCCGGGAAGGTTTTGGGAGCACTGAACTCCACGTTCCTAGCTCTCATCCCTAAGAAACAAAACCCCTCCTCCTTTGAAGAGTTTAGGCCTATCTCTTGTTGCAATGTGATTTATAAAATAATTGTGAAGACTTTAGCTCAGAGGTTGAAGGCAATTTTAAGTGAAATCGTATCAGAAGAGCAGTATGGATTTCTGTTCAATTGACAAATCCATGATGCGGTATCCCTTTCACAGGAGGCAATCCACTCCATAAAGCAAAGTAAGAGCAAATCCTTTGCCTTAAAACTTGACCTTTCAAAAGCTTATGACAAGGTGAACTGGACCTTTCTAAGGTTGGTTATGATTCAAATTGGGATGGATTTAGAGACAGTAAAGTGGATAATGGGATATGTTCAGTCAGCGTCCTTCGCAGTACTGTTTAATGGCTCGCCCTCCAATTTCTTCAGAGCTTCCAGAGGCCTTAAACAGGGGTGCCCTCTCTCCCCTTTTTTATTCCTGTTGATTGCAGATGCCCTAAGCATAATTATTCATTAAGCTAAAAGAGAAGGAACCTATAAAGGAATAATGGTTTCTGATTTAGAAAAATTATCTCACATACTGTTTGTGGACGTGTTGCTGCTGCAACCACCATCCCAATTTTTTTTAGGGCCCCTCTTTTATTTCTAGTTTTTAAAAAGCCTTGAGAGTCTACCTTCATCCTACAAAAGTTTCTTCGTAGGTTTTTTTTTTTTTGTTGAAAAAATCAAAACTTCTTTNATCAAAACTTCTTTTTCCACTCGATGCATCGGATGAACTCATGGAGTCTATCCGACGTATCGGAGGAGTTGTTTGAAGGCCTACCGATTCTTTGTTTCTTATGTTTCCGGGAGACTTACATAAGCTTACCAATTTGTCGAATGTACTATGGTATATGGTATCGATGATATCGAAAAACATTTTCCGATGCTTCCTGGTTGGTTATCAGGCATTTTTTCGATGCACCGGGTCGTCTTGTTGTTTCATTTTCCGATGTCCGCAGAAGAGTTTGGTTTTTTCTACCCATCGTTTTGGTTGTTTGTTTCTGAGTTTTCCGAAAGCCTAATGACGAATTCCTTGTCGATGCTTCGGATGCACAGTCTGATGCATAGCTGATATTCTTCCTGAAGACTCTTCCGATGCCAGTGCAAGTGTTAGTTGTTCTTTTTACCGATTGGTCTTTAAGCTTTTTGATCTGTGTCGACTGATTAGTTTATAGCCGCTCGATTGACATCGAGCCCGTTCCTTTCTTCCATCCGAAGCTCTCGTGATTGCTCATGGGATCAGTTCCGATGCGACTTTTGGCACCAACGGGGTTTTCTGCCCGAGGCCCATTTATCGTGCTTACTCTTGTTTTGGAGCCTATTTAAGCCCTTGAGAAACCTTGTTACGGTTATTATTGGATGTTTGAGCCTGCGGAGCTGTCAGTCAATTGAGATAATCTAGCTAGTAAGGATCGTGTTTCCTATAGCTAGTCTCAGCAGCCAGGTAGGATCTTACTCACTGCTTGTCCTGTTACTTGGCAATTTTGTGTAGCAACTTGGTAGGGTTAGGTTTTTTCCCATTTTCATGGAGGGTATTTAGATGCTGGGGCCGATATTGTTTTTGGTTGTGAATTGTGGCTCTTGTTTGGTTAGCCAGGTCCGTCGTTTTTTTCACCCTCCCTAGTCATTGTTTTCCCAACTCCTGCCATGAAAACTTCCCTGGCAATCGTTTGTAGTAGGAGGATAGTGTGCAGACGAGCGTTTCACCGTCTGCACCACTCCTTCGTTTCATCAATCAGAAGGTGGTGGGATTGCGGCCATTGGCCAGTTGGAATAGGCATTTTTTGGAGTGTCGTTGGAGGAAATTTCCATTTAGGGTGAAAACCTTGGTTATCCATGAGGGTTTTCCTCCCAGGCATATTTGAGTTTTTCCTTTCTCATCGACGGTGTTGACGTTGGTATGCTCAGAGAGATGCGTTGTCATGGTTCGAGCTGTAGGGCCTGCGAGAGCAGTAGAGTACTTGCTTGTGACCCTTGTTCAGTCTGCCTCTTGAAAGCTTTGAACCTGTTGTTTATTTTTTCATTTCAAGAGAGTGCAATTTAGGGTGGAAGCAAAAAATTGGCTAATATGTATTATGATGATTCGATAAAATTTCTAGTTAAAACTGGTTCTGTTTATTAATCTATCAATTACAGTTATATGTTTTTGGTATAGATAGAATCCAACATGCTGTCGTATGGTTTAAACAATCTCGACATTTATATAACAATATGCCTCGGAAAGGGAAGAAGAAGATGAAAGCTGAGGAAGAAGATCCAGAGATAGAGATCATAACGCGAGTTGAAGTTATATATGAAGATACCAAGGCTATCACTGGCATCGAACCTGACTACAAGTGGGGGGAGATCTACCGAATGATAACCAATCGAAGCATCCCAGATACAGGGTTAGAGGATTTACCAATATATGCCAACATAGAGAGGTTAGCGATCATGAAAGTTGCCACAAGATCGGAAATTTTTCCATGTGCAGAAGTAATAGGCTGAATCCTCCCAAAGGCTAACGTAACCAAAATGATTTTGTCAAATACTAAAGGACAAGTTTATGCCAGTTATAGCCCAGCTTATGTAGCTCAGGCCTGCAAGCTACCCACCCCTCAGAAGTATCTAACAGAAGAGTGGTTAAAAGGTCTTGACCTGGATGATTTGGACAGTGTTCGAAGAATGGTGGTTCCCGGGAAGCATTTTCGTACAAGGCCTTTCGGGGAATATGAAACTGCGCACCTGTGCACTCCTTATAGGCTGATAGCATTAATGTTGAACATGATCTTCGGGCGAGCAAATGGAAAAAAACTACAAATTAAGTTGGGTGCTGGTAATTTTCTATGTGGCCACTCAGGGCACCATTTTTAACTGGGCCAATATAGTATCCAATAGCCTATCCTCATGCATAAGTGCAGCACTTGGAGGAGTCTCACAAAAGAAGTCAGAGTTCTATATGAGCTCTTTTCTGATCAATTGTATTCTGTGCACATAGCTGTTCCCAGCCTTGAAGTGCCAGTGAGATAAGACCAAAACTCCGGTCTATTTTGCATATCAGTTGTTTTGGGCATATAAATATTTCAACCATTATAAGAGTATTTGTGAGGATTTCATAATGCCATTATACAGATTAATCTTTCTTGTCGAGTGTGACTGCATGTCTGAGTAAGACTTGAAGATTGTACAGGATAATGGTCATTATTACATGACAAAAGAAGGCCTCTACCTAAGGATGTTTGGCGGAACAAGGGCCCCTTCTCTGTTACCAAGATATGCCACAGACTATGTTGTTCACAAGAAAGTAGTGAGGCAGCTTTACATTGATGGGATCGGGAACTTCCTTTTTTATCAGAAGAAGGCCGTATACCCTCCACTCCCATTCTATGTGGGTAGTTATAACTTCTCTAATGTGAAGATAAGGTTGCTAACTATTGTGCAGCTGTAGGGGTACATTTTGAGTATGCAAACTACGGGGATAAAAATGAGGAAATATTTCATAATTTCTGAAATATGACAGCCCTAAGGAAAAGATTCAAGCAAAAGATAACAACCGTAGGTGGCAAGGGAAAAGATGTTGAACAACAAAAGAAACAAGAAGAGGAAGCTGTAAAGAAAAGAGAAGAGGAGGCACTCAAACTATCTCAAGAAGCAGAACCGTGGTTAGCGGAAGAAGAAGTTGAGAAAAGGAGAGCCAAAGAAGAAGCTGAGAAAAAGAATCAAGAAGAAGAGGCACATAAAAGACAGGAAGAGGTTGAGAGGTTAAGACTGGAAGTAGCTGACAGAGAAAGAGATCATGCAGAGAAAGCAGCTGAAGAGCTACAAAAAAAAGAGTAGGAGGAACAAGATCGTGCAAATCTGGAGCAGACTCAATCTCATGATGATCTAACAGAATCATCTGTCCCATCCAGTAGCACAACCATAAAAGATCCAGCTCCAACATTAGAGATTTAACTAATCCCTTTCATCCCATCTAAAGAACAGGAGGTAGCTTATCTAAATACTATTGTTTATGACAAAAGTAAGAAAAGAATTGTCATGAGAACTGAGAAGAAGGTGGACACTGGGGAAAATCAAGGAGTCATGGTCGTTAAGAAAACAATTGACCATGGGACTGACAAGGACCCAAGACTTCTTGCAAGGGCAAGTGTAGCTTCGGCCCTTGCAAATGAAGATAATGACTGATTTGGAACAATATAAGAAGAAGATTGTTCAAATGAAGGAAACTCTGAAAAAGGAAAGAGGTGAGGGGCTAATCCTGAAGAGGAAGCATGAAGATATTCTCAGTGAGATTGAGAAGTCAAAAGAGGCATGCCAAATTTTACAATCTAACAAGGATGCTCTAGTATTATCGGTAAATATCATTGAAGGAGAGATCGAAAAAACCTCGAGAAGCAGGTTGTAGAAGCAGAACACGAAGGAGATGCAACAAGCAAGAGAGTAGAGGAGCTGGAAGCTCAGAACCTTTTACTGAGAGAACAACTTCAAGTGGCAAAGGAGAAGCAGATGGATATCACCCCTTTCCGGAATCAAGCCTTGTTGCTACAAAAGGAGATAAATCAGGTTTTGTTGAGTCTTGCAGGGGAGATGTATAGATTTAAACAAATTGAGGTTAGATTGAAAGAACTAGCACTCAACTCATTAGAATTCTAGAAAAGACTATCATAAGTGGTTGAACTTGTAGAAAACGAGTTGACATGGATAGGAACCCATCCAACTTTTCCAACAAATATGCCTCAGAAGTCTACAAGAAGTCTTAAGATGGAGGTGGCCATATTGAATTTCGGGTGTAGAACAACAGTCAGACTAAACACAACCATTGAAAAAACTATTGAAAAGTGTGCTAAATTCTACAAAGGCATACATTTTGTTCACAATCGGTGTATGGTTCTAACAGGTGCCCCAGACAAATATTTCCTAGTCAAGGAGGAACATTTGAAGAACCTGCAAGAGAAGCTACTAAAAGGAGAAGAAAGCATATCCAAGCTCCGAGCTGTTAGTGAGGAAGACAACAGAATTTGGATTATACAAGCTTCAGGCTACAAGCTCCTGTTAGAGGAATCTTTGAGTCAGAATGTACCCAAAGTGAAGGAAATCAAGTCTCAGCTGTCAAAGCATGAGGTGGCAGTACGTGTATTGGAACTTGCAGAATATCGGGTCATCAGTGAAGAGGCACAAGGATGGGGCATTTTTATTAAGACACCAACTAGGCCCATTTAAATTTGTCTTATTCACAAGCCGAAGATTATAAAATTTTGTATTTATTCCTTTTTCTAATAACACTGAAAGACAAAATTTTGTAAAGGAAGAGTCAAGGAAGCCCAAAAAGTTGGGGCAACTCAAGAGTCATTTTTGTAATTTGTATAAGTATAGGTAAAGTAGATGTAGAAAGGCCTTTTCACTGGCATAGTTGTTGAAGCTTATTGTAAGAAGAACTATTTCCTTTTATAATGAAGAAGATGGAATTTTGTTGGAGAGGGTGTTGCATAAGTCTCAAAGCATGTTGTGTAAAGATGAATGGAGAACTATTTCTTGTTAAGCAGTATATACAATCTATGAGATCATTCCTAACCTTCTTAACTACTTTTGAGTTATGACTGATTTTACATTATGTGATGAATCTTATGTAACAATGAATGATGAATGTTTTAATATCATGGAGCTATCTCTTTGTTAACTTTCTGTTGTATGTATGTATCCTGGATTTATCATCTATCTGTAGAATACTCTATGCAAACCATACAATACATTATTCATTCTTATTTTATATCAATCTTGCTCCTTGGGGATAGGCTAGAATAGATTAGATGTTCTTTTCTGTTACTTGCATTTGATATTAGGCACTTGCATTCCATACCTAAAAGATAAAATATATAAACGATGGATCGGGCTGCAACCGGTAAAAGAGATTTAACACTTCACCTTAACTATATGGTAGCCAGACCGCAAACCGGACGAATTCCTCATATAAAACAATAAACGATCTATTTGGGAACGATTATTGGGGAGAATCCCTACTATTGGTACCTGGGATTTTTTTAGGCATCAACAGGATGATGTGATAATGATGGGAGAGGGGTCTCGGGAAAACCTAAAAGAAGCAGAATAGATTCTGGATTTATATAAGAAGGCAACATGCATGCACATCAATGTTGAAAAGTCCATTCTCTGCGAAAATGGCTTCCCAGAAGAGCTGAGGAATAGGGTAAGCACCGATTTCCCTTACTCTTTAAAACCTATGGATGAAGGATTTAAATACCTAGGGTTTGTGCTCAAACCTAATGCTTACTCTTTTAAATACTAGATGTGGTTATACAAAAAAATAGAAGGTTGCATTGGGTTATGGACTTACAAGTTCTTATCTAGGGGAGGAAGGATGGTACTCCTTAAGGCATTCCTTCAAAGTATTCCGGTATATTGGGCCACCATTGCTTACATTCTGAAGGGCATCTTATAGAAGTTAAGTAAAAGTTCTTCTCCTTCTTATGGTATGCTAATAAACATTTGGAAGGAATCCCCTTAGCTAAGTGGCAGTTATTGGCCAGCCCTAAAGACTTAGGTGGATGGGGCATCAAGAACCTGTTTCTATTTTGTCAATCCCTGGCGCCAAAACATTGTGGCACCTAATCAAGAACCCTGATTCCTTATGGGGGGAGGTATTAATCTCCAAATACTGCCCCAATGGGTCCATCCAAGCATGGATCAAGAAACAAGATAAATCATTAAAGAATGGGTCCATTGGTTGGAAAGCTCTGCTAGCCTTCCCTTAAGTAGGAAATTGGCTGGCATGGTTGGTAGGCAATGGGAAAGAAGTCAAAGTGGGAGAAGACCCTTGGAAGGAGCAAGGGAGATCTTTAAATTGTCGGAAGGCCTAGTTCCTAAACTAAGAAGCCTAGGAATCTACACATTAAACCAAGATTGCTCTATTTCATTGCAGAGGGAAACAATTTGGAAGAATTCAAAGGATCTAGGTCTAGAAGAAGGGTTTAGGGAAGAATTGGCATAATTTATTTCTCTGCTTAAGTCTAGTTTTATCCATTTAGAGGAGGGTGAAAAAGGCAAATTAGTTTGGACCAAAATCCTGTTAATGGGGATTTAACGGCCAAACTAGGCTATAAGACTTGGTCTTTGGATCAGTATCAGGGGGAAAACATGGAATGGTTCAAGATTTTATGGAAATCTGAAGGCCCCTTAAAATCCAAATTAAATTTATGGCTGCCTCTAAACAACAAGCTCTTAACCTAGGATAACTTGCAGAAGAGAGGATGGAATGGCCCAAGTCAATGTCCACTTTGTCTTTCTGAGGAGGAAACTGTTTCTCATTTGTTTAATCTATGTTCTTATGCATAATCTATATGGAAGGAGGCATGTAAGGAATTAAAGTTTCAAGGGACGCCGGGGGGCTCTCTTGAACACAAAACCAAAGCTTGGTGGACTGAAAAATCGGTATGTTTATACAGTGCTCTTCCATCTCTTTTCTCATATGGAATTTGGTGGGCCAGAAACACAGTTACTTTTAATAATAAATTGATTCCTCCTGAAGTAACATCGACTCTTGTGGTACAGTGGACCAAGGAGCACAAATCCACATAAAAAAATCCAAAATTAAGAATTCTAGTACCTCCCGAGATAAATAAGGTTGTTCCTTGGGCATACTTCGACAGTGCAAGCCAAGGTGATCCCCCTCTGGGAGGGTTGGGAGGAGTGATTTATTTCTCGAACAAACATAAGTTGCAATCAAAATTTGCTCCAGGCCATTGTACCAACAACAAGGCAGAACTAGTAGCCCTGCATCTAGTTCTAAACATGGCAATAAACAATAATTTAACACAACTCCAAGTATTCGAGGATTCCAAAATGGTGGTTGATTGGGTTAACACGAAGACACAAATCAACGTTCCTTATATACAACAATTGCTGAATGTAATCAGAAGGCTTTTGGAATTCTTCACATGATTCATAATTACCCATATATAGAGAGAGCTGAACATGGAAGCAGATGGTCTATCAAAGTTAGCTCTGCTACTTGATCCAGGTAACCTAGATACAGAGGAAATAAAAGAGAATTAGCAACACTTTGTTAGGAAATATGGTTTTTGTCATGTAATGAGAATGTAGAAGGACATAATATACAAGATTTTTAGTCTGTATATCTTTGACATAATTTTTCACGAGGGGTCAAGCCTTGATCTAGACCTTGTATTTTTTGATATACTATAATGCTTTGTAAATACTTGTGACAATATCGGGGTAAAGCTCTGATTATTATCTATGAATGTAAGAGAGTTCCTCAGGAACAGTTTATGGTCACTCTTTATTTAGACCGACAGATATTTTCCTATTGGAGAATATATATATAATCTTGGAGAAAGATTGAGCAAATCCAGAAGCATTTTATAACGTATAACCTCAAAATTAAAAGCAATACACCATATCCTATTCTCCTTATCGAAGTGGGTCTTTCCCCTATCGAGAGCCTAACTATGACTAGGCTCTTGTTGTACACGCACAGAATCAATAACATGGGAGACCGTAGACTTATTAAGCTAGCTTTTAATTCCAGCCAAAACCACCTAAGGCTCAAGCGAGGTTGGTATAAAGATATCAGGGCCTGGTTAAACCACTGGGAGAACGACGAAAATATTGCATTGCAAAATATCAATAGCATAAAACATATTGTTAATTCTAAGTTTAAAGAGAAACTGCGGTGTGAGAAAGATTTAGAGGCTAAAAGAAAATTAAGATATTATAAGGAGGTCATCAACCCTACTCTAGAAGATCAAACGTATCTCTCTGTTTTAACCAGTTCAAAGAAAAAAACTAATATAGCCAAGATAAGAACGAACTCTCATAAGCTGCATAGTGAAACAGGTCGTTGGACAGTTCCTAAAACACCATGGGTGGAAAGGATCTGCAATCTCTGTGAGAATATGAACATTGAAGATGAAAATCACTTCCTCTTAGGGTGCCCTGCGTACACCCACATTAGATCTTAGTTTCATAATTTGTGTTGCAATACAGACCTTCTTACCCTTTTAACTTGTCAAAATTATAGTGAGCTCGGACGCTTCTCACCAAGCTCTTTGAGCATAGGAATACAATTTAAAAACAAATTAATTGGTTTCTTTAGGTCCGATAGACCAAGTCTAGTCTTAGTGGATGTTAACCATCATCATCATCATCATTTTATTTTTAAAAATAATATATTAATGTGTTACTTACTTAAACTATATAGGTAAATAAAATTAGAAACGAGTGAACTATATAGGTAAATAAATTAGAAATGTTGGATGTTAGTTTATAGTTATTAGCTTACATTTGATTTTTTAAATATTTAAAAAATAAAATTTATGAAAATATTTTTTTGTTGTTGTTGTAAATTTACAAAACTATTTATATAATGTATATGATTGAAGATAATATTTTAATTTAATTTTTTTTTATAAGTTTAAATTAATTTTCTTTTATAATTTTAAAATAATAATATAAATAAATATTAGTTTAGTGTTTCATTCCAATTAAGTCATTTTTAAGGGTATTGAAATTGGGTGGCCTTGCAAAGGAATCTCACACTTCTTTTTTTTGTTTGTAAGAAATGCCCATGGCTAGTACATTTCAACCATTGATTAAGAAACTGCAATCCACGGGCATGTAAGCCATCAAAATCACTCGGGAATCACACCCGGCCTTGGTTACACCAACCCTTATCATGGCTGGATTTTTAGGTGTCTCCTCCCAACTAACTCACCCTTAAAGAGATTTAACTCTTGTCACCTTGTTGAGGAGACCCACACCTTAACCAAATAAATTAACAACAATTAATAATATATTTATTTATTTAAAATAAACCTCTCAATGAAAACAATATATAAAAGTTGATTCATAATTTTTTTGGGGGGTTATATCTCATTTTTATTTATAGATATTTAATTGTACCAAATTTTAATTGAGATTTATGTTTATTCATTAATTAATTTTGACTTAATTAAAAATTCAAATTTTAAAACAAATCATTTTAAATGTCGCTGTTAATAAAATTCAAAAGTTTGAATTTAATATATATTTTTAATCTTTTAAATTTAATTAATATATTTAATAGGAAAAAAACCTTAAAAATTAGATTTTAAAGGCCATATATATATTTATTGAAATTATGGTTATGATTAATAATTTAATATACAAGAACAAGAATAAAATGAATATGGGAGACCAGAGGCTTCCAGAGATTCCTTCATACTCCAACCAAAACCATTTGTCAATCAAGTGAGGTTGGTATAAAAATACCAAAGGCATTGGCTAAATTATCATGAATTGAGGAAGAAGTCGCATATTAATATAAATATTACTACATCTAAATTTAGAAAAAAAATTGTGTGATAAAGAATTATAAGATAAGAGGATATTAAGATACTATAAATAGGTGACGAACTCTAATCTAGAAGATTAAAAATATCTCTTTGTTTTAACTAGTGCAAAGAAGAAAACCAACTTGCTAAAACGTGAACAAACTCTCAAAAGCTCCATAATGAAATAGGGTGTTGGACAATTCCTAAAATGTCCTTGGTAGAAAGAATTTGTCATGGAAATATGAGAGTAAATTGGTAGATGTATGCTTGTTATTCCTACTACACGCTTGTGCTTTTTTAAAGTTTTTTCAAATCCCATTTCCTCCCTTAGAAAATCCTTCAAGCTCCTTGTAACTTACCCCAAAAACACCTGAATAGATTCTCCATGTGGCAGCAAGATTTTTTCTTAACATGTACATTTAAATCAGACCAAATAAATTAAAGTCTTTGTTTACTTAACTAGAACCATTCTTTTACAATTAAGAAATCACTCTAATACTAATTTACCATAAGCAAATCTTAATGAAGATTGCATTGAGATAGAATCGTTACATTAGTGGCACGACTATCCTTTGCATAGGCTACCGATTACACATTGGCCCTATCTTTTAACTGTAGTCAATCACTTTCCATAACAAGGTGTTGTACTATGAACTTGATTTCATGAGCGTAACCATCAGAGATGAGACCTGTCTCCAGATCATTAGCACGACTGATTCCTTGCATGACCATTTGATTTGAAGTATAACCTGAAACATCTTTTGAACTAATTTTGCACATTAAATACATATTAAGGCATAACAAATTCAATATATATCAACGTTTTATAAGGAAAGAATAATCACATTTCTATTTCACTCTAATTACTTCATCATAAAACATGTAACCCCTTAACATCTTATTTAAACACAACAACTAGCAAGTACCTCACTCAAACTAGGATTTTTGTGACTCAAGGAAAACTATCTATCCACAATTACAAATATTTTTTTTTGGGCGACTGAAAGCGTGTCTATGAATTTCCTCCCAACCATAGGCTTCTTATGACGTATGTTTTCCTGTCTAAGGCCACCCCTGAGCTAGGCGGCGAATCCACTGAGGTAGGTTATAAAAATTACGACCCCAACCCAAATCAAACAAGGTAATGTTGGCCATTAAGAGGAAGAGTCTATAATTTGAGATCAAGATGTAGACCCGAAAGCAAATAACAAATTAAAAGCAGATAATAATCATGGACTCTCTAGATATATAATCGAAACACCAAAACAAGAGTAGGGGTTAACATATACAAAATTTATATACGTAACTAAGATACCAGATGCATACTACATAACCACGTAGATAATAGATTCCAATTGTAATAGTAAAACGCAGACAATGCTTGTACAAGAAAAGACCCGTAATTGTAGACTGTATCTAGAACTCATACATAGTGTATATCGAGTTCGGATCAGAGTTTCTTCAAGCAACTAAATAAATGAACACAAATTACAGCTTCAAAATGCAAACACATACCAGGTTTATACCAAGGCCAGATTCCAAGTTTCCTTAAGTAATAATAGAACCCATAATACAACTCTGAAATGAAGATTCTATTCTGAATGCATACCATGTCAAAGCAGTTCAAACACAAACAGGGTTTGAATTTCAGGTGAAGGAAGGATCTATAAATGTAGATCATTATGGATCTATAAATCAAGTTCAAATGTAGACACTATCTACAAATGTACACTCGGATATTTCAACGCAGACATGAAGGAATCATTCTAGATCTGTAGATTAAGATTAAATGCAAACTTTGTCTATCAACATAGACTCAGATTTGAAATCATTCATTAAAATGTAGTCATGAAATGCATAAAACACACACATTACATATCCAAAAAGGCAAGCACATTCATAGGTTAAATGTATATTAGTCACGTCACTGATTTTAATAATCAACACACCCATTACCGATCCGCGTACATAGGTATAAACACACACATTATTAATCAGGATATAGAGGTTAAACATATAAGAGATAGGATCTAAGCTTTATAATAAAAACCTACATTATAGATCCAAAAAGGTAAGCATACATGAAAATCTTATTGGATCACAGATCAAAGTGTGATAAGTTAAAACGCATACCATGACTCTCCAAATCTGTAATTACCATCAAATTCACATGCAAAGGGTGCAGTCTGTCTAGAGGTAGGATCTGAAATCCCTGGGTTGGTAATTGCCATCAAATATTCTAAAGTTTTGAAGCATTTATCAATGCATACGATGGGAAATGATTTCACTGAGTTCTAGATTACAAGCCAATACAAATATTTTGTAACTGAAAGATAAGGAGATGAAATATTGGGCTCTCACTGAGAAATCCACCCAATGGATTGCGAATCTCCTTCCCCATAACCATCGTTTCCTCTTCATCCAAACTCCACTTCCGGTGTGCCATTGATATGGATTTGGGGAAGAAGAACCTTACTCAGTTATGACCTGACGTCCAGTCCATGGGGAGCAGTTCAACACAACAATGGAGGTGCATTCTTCAAAGTGATCACTATGCCACTCCTTGATGGAGAAAACTCCGCTTATCTCCCCCCCATCGCCGACCCCCATAAAACAATATATACTAAAAAAAGCAAGATTACTGTCAACAAAAAAGATGTCAAATGGAAGAGGTCGATCAACACATTTCTCTTAGAAAGGACAAGTGGCGGAAAGGGTTACACCATTCTCTTTTTAAGGGCACCATTCCCACGATTTTCTCCACGAGAAAATCGTGGCAAGTAAAAGTTTATAAGTTAACCATGCTACAAAACGAGTTTTAAATCTATATAATAATGTTATGTTATAATATATATATATATATATATATATATATATATATATATATAAAGATTCTTTTATTAATGCTAAACCAAATATGTATATACTTCTATATTGGGAGCCTAGTACTTTCTCTATATTTTGGTACCTTTAATATATTAAAACTAACTTGCTTAACATAAAGGAGTTGGTATAGTAGATTTTAATAGAAGGGTTAACTTATCATGCTCTAGCAAATGCATGGTTCCCTTGTTTTTTTCTTAGATCATTGATTCTTAATCAACTCGAGACTATAAACCAAAAGATTGTTTAGTCAATACAAACACAACTCTCCATTTACTTAGCATTCACAAGCACTATGATGACACATAGCCATCTTTCATCGAGTTCCCAAGGCTTTACTTGCATGAACACACTTTCCCCCCCTAGTGGATTCGTCCCCAATCATCGTTTTAGTCGCGCACGCTTTCAGTCTCCTAGCAATATTAATTTCATATATGATTTGATGACAATAGGATAGTACTACAATACCTTTGTTTACTTACACTTCATGTTTTCCGGTCGTGCTATGAGGGAATGTTACATGCTTTCCCCCTTAGAAGTAACATCATCCTCGATGTTATATATTTGTCCAAGGTTTTGTGTTCATTTCCCTTCAAGTTCTTATTTCTTTCTTCCGTATCCCTCGCGATGTTCTTCAGCTTTGCTTGATCATCTTCAATATTTTGTGATTCCTGCAAGCTTTTATCCTTCATAACCTACACTTTTGTGCAACAAAGCCAGGTCTTCCAAAACTTATTTAGTAAACATGTCATTAATTCATAATTTCAACTTAGAACATAAACAACAAGTCCTTTCTGCAACATAACATTTGCAATTCATGGAACATATTTTAGCCTTTCTTTGTGTTTTTTTTTCATCATAAGAAGACCTAATACAGGATTACCTTCAAAAGAATTCATAGGTAATTCCGATTTACTTATCTTTTCGGAGGACATCTTTTACCTCCAGTACTTGGATGATTTAATTAGTCCTCAACTTGAGATAGACATTTATTTCATTTCTTTCATTCACAAGTTAGCATCATCTATTTCACATAATTTCAAGCAGTAACCTTTTAAAATTTATCATTCACCCTCTCCCTTGAGGGAATTTTTCCTACTTAAGTATTTACACATTAAGAAATTCAACAATCTAGTCATTAGGAAAATCGTTAATATGTGTTTTATTATTTCTTCACGAATTTAAACAACTTTCGACAACACTTTTGTTGATCAACAAACTCTCCCTTGAGTTTTTCATTTTTAACAGCTCTTTGTTGAACACAGAACTCTCTCCCGAGATGCTTACACCAATTGGACTTACAGACTAAAATTTTGAGGTTACTCTCCCTTTTGATTGCTAGTCAAAAGTTCCCCCCCAAAAACATCAAACAACGTCCTATTTTCCAGATGTCAAACTTTGTGCCTAGGTATTGCCATTGATATCACATACTCTTTGACAATTCCCCTCAAGCCTCCTTGCTTGAGTCCAGGAAAAGTTACTTTAGCAAAGTAGAGTTGGATCCTCAATTTTGCCACTTGGTGTTCACTCAAAGAAAAGGTTCTTTTCCCCTCAAGCTTTCATGCTTGAGTCCAGGAATTTATTTTCCACCCATCCTCCTGCTTGAGTCCAAGAAAAGTTCTTTTAAACATCAATAATTTATTGTTTCTTGCATATTTGATAATTACAACATGCAACAAAATAACATCAAATAGGTTCACCTATTTTTCTTACTCATGATTTAATATATCTGTTCATGAGTCTTTGATCTTTATTCATATTCGTACCATATGCTTACCATGCATAATATGTTATGCTCTTGTCTTTCAACAAGTTCTAAAGAATATTGACCATCTGCCAAATTCACTTGTTAGTATCACTTTGTATTAACAAAAATCAAATTTTGTAAGAAAATATTTTCCCTAAGCGTAATAATAAGAAATCATCCTTCTTTTTACACGATCACCTGAAATAAACATCGTCTTTCCAGGGAAATATATACGTGCCTTGTTTACAAAAAGAACTACAATAGATTTCTTGACCATTAACAAAAATTCAGGATAATCTCTTTTCTCTGTAGACACTAACACAAATTGTCTACATATATGCTTACATACCGTTATAAAGATAACAACATACCTTTATAAGGGTGACCGCATATCTCCTTTCTATATGACATTCATATGCCAAGGTACAAGTTTACTTGTAATAACACATATTAGTATTACACTCAATATCTCATGAAATCCATATATCAAATGAAATAGATTGTCAAGGTGTCCATGCTTTCAACATATACCCCTATCTTCATAATCTTGATCACACTAAAGCATAACTTTTATGAAAAACACTCAAAGTATCCTAACATCCGTAGTAAGGATCATTGGAAATCATGCATTTTCATCATAAGCATCCTATGAACTACTTAGAATACACATGTATACCTTTTAAGTAATTATAACCATTATCCTTTTGTTGGATTGACAAGCAAGGGTACAAGCATGTTCCAATGTCACACATTAATTTTATAATCACTTATCCTATACATTCACATACCAGAATGAAACAAGGAGGCTCCTACCAAATATTCTCGTGACAATTTCCCAGTCATAGAAAACCTCACATCAGTAGAATGTCTAAGTAACCAATTAAAGTTAATTCATTTGTTAAAAAGAAAATTAGGTACCTTAGTCTAGCAAGGCTATACTTCTTGTGGAATATTAATTAGACCTGTAATTCCTAGTTGATACCCCTGTAATGTAATAGAATTTGTATTAATGAGAAATCAACATAACTATGCTTCCTTTATAACTAAAAGAATATTAAAAACATTAGTTAGATCCATATTCACATTGACTCCTCTTTAATGGTTCTTCTAACAAATCCAAGTAATTGCTTAGATTATCCATCTGAATCTCATCTTTGGCAATACTGGCGATTGGATCAATCAAATTCAATTAGTTATGTAAAGTTAACAGAATGTATCAACCGTACTCACTTAAATAAAATTATTGTTGAAACTGAAAAGTATCCACTCTCAAGAATAAAAAGAAACATAAAGAAAGGAAATAAACATTTTAATTCAAACTACCAAGGCAACACTTTAGGAGAGTTCTTTATCTTTAAAAATTTCATAACTAGGATGACTTTACAAGAACCAAATTCATAAAGGCTTAACTCCAATAGTTTAATGATTACTTTCTTGTCCTTCAATAGAACTAATTGTAGAGTATGAGGAGATATTCATTGACTAATATTTATCGAAAAAAAGATCATTCAGATATATAATGAAACATACACAATGTTCATCTATAGACAATGCTATGCCATTAAAATGTTTCAGCAAATGGAACATACTTACTTGCAATTCAAAGACGGCTCTTCGGTTACCTCTTGTCGATCCTTGAAACTTTATGCTTGTGTCCTATAGATGGAGTCCCTTTGCTTGTTCAACTAACTTGTATTTGTTTCCTCCGACTGAGCCCATATAAGCCTGAGTGTTTGTAACTCGGGCTCTGATACCATATTGTAACTTACCCCAAAAACACCTGAATAGATTCTCCAAGTGGCAGCAAATTTTTTTCTTAACATGTACATTTAAATCAGACCAACTAAATTAAAGTCTTCATTTACTCAACTATAACCCTTCTTTTACAATTAAGAAATCACTCTAATACTCATTTACCATAAGTAAATCTTAATGAAGATTGCATTAAGATACAACCGTTACATTAGTCACACGACTATCCTTTGCATAGGCTACCGATTACACATTGGCCATGTCTTTTAACTGTAGTCAATCAATTTCCATAACAAGCTGTTGTACTATGAACTTGATTTCCTGAGCATAACCATCAGAGATGAGACCTGTGTCCAGATCATTAGCACGACTGATTCCTTGCATGACCATTTGATTTGAAGTCTAACCTGAAACATCTTTTGAACTAATTTTGCACATTAAATACATATGAAGGCATAACAAATTCAATATATATCAACATTTTATAAGGTATAATCACATTTCTATTTCACTCTAATAACTTCATCATAAAACATGTAACCCCTTAACATCTTATTTAAACACAACGACTAGCAAGTACCTCACTCATACTAGGATTTTTGTGACTCAAGGCAACCTACCTATCCACAATTACGAATATTTTTTTTTGGGCGACTGAAAGCATGTCTACGACTTTCCTCCCAACCATTATGGGCTTCTTGTGATGTATGTTTTCCCGTCAAAAGCCACTGCGACGAATCCACTAAGGCAGGTTATAAAAATCAGGACCCCAACCTAAATCAAACAAGGTAATGTTGGCCATTAAGAGGAAGAGTCGATAATTTAAGATCAACATGCAGAACCGAAAGCAAATAACATATTAAAAGCAGATAATAATCATGGAATCTCCAAATATATAATCACAACACCAAAACAAGAGTAGGGTTAACATATACAAAATTCAGATACGTAACTAAGATACCAGATGTTATATCTGATTTTACCACACCTGGTTGACCACATATTTATGGCCTTCCATGTCCCCCTGCAGACTCCTTGGACCCCCTTTTCCCATATTATATTTTGATGTTCTATGATTATCCCCAAAAACACATGTTTATGCCTATACGTGACTTTTAAAGCTATACTCGTGTGATTACGCAATTTTTGAGCCAAAACCCGCATACATCGGGAAATGTGCATGAAGTCAAATATTTTTGGAGTTTTCCTAATAGGAGTTCGAATAGATTGACTCTTGGCCTTCCATATGCCTTGAGAATGCTCAGACTCAACCCTCCATTACCTATTTGGAGTGCTATATATTGAGCCTCTTGGATACATTGAAGGAGGAGAAAATTGAGAGCAAGGAAACTATAGTCCATTGTTGCCTTACTTGTTATGCTTGAGTCTGCATCCCTTTTTCCCTTTGGAGAACATAGTGCTGCTCTTCCCAAGCTTGCCTTTGCTTTGTGAGCTTGCCATTGAGAGATGGAGGCCCAGGCGGAGGACTCATTTTCTCGGGTTCGAAGAAGTGCCGACAGAGGTTGTCACTATTGTATCTCTGTTTTTATTAATAGAAATATCTATTTCCTATCCAATACATGTGCATAAATATGAATATTGTATCCATGGATGTATTTATTTGCTTATGCATGATTGATTACATATGCTAGAGTAGGCATAACACTTGAATATATAGCATGCTTGTCTTGTTTGCTGTTGTTGAGAGCAAATCAAGAATACAAGCGTGATTGGAAAAGCTCAACGTGGGTCTACATCAACCGTCCAGAATAAGGTACGATTCATATCCCTTAATGTTGGGTGTATTTATTGCTCTTGCATATTGGAAAGGATTGATTTCTGGTGTCATTCAGTTTGTTGTGGTACACTCCATTTGCGAAGGATTTTCACTCCCTTCGTCCTGTGTTAACACTAGTGTTCACCCTCACGAGGGTGGTAGTGGATACGTGAATGTTGGGTCTTCAACTTACATTCCTTATTATGTCCCATTGTCCACCACACTGTTTCCTTTGAATGCAGTTGTCATGATCAATCCTCCCCATATCTTATAGTGTGGACTCTTTACTGACTGTTTCTAGCTATTTTGGACTTATACTATTGTCAGGCAGGGTCCAGTTTTTGTACACTCTCTCCGAGGTCTTTAACCCATTCGTATATATCACAGGTATAATATCGAACTGACATATAGGTTATGACTTCACATCCACTTGCATTATGCATTGCCTTATGACCATTTCACCTTGAATTTAGGTACGAACCCACTTCATGATGTCACAGAACCTTCATACTACTATTTAGAAGTGACATTATGTAAGTGGTAGAGCTTTCCTATTCATGGGTGCCCTAGTTAGATCCCATTTTCATTTGGTGCCCATGCTGAGATTTATCCTTTATGTGTGGGAGTCCCTTATAGTCCTGCCATGTCCTTGAGCAAGAGCTTCATACTCCTCTTTAACTTTATGTTGACCATTCCCTAGGGACTCCCTTGTATATATCAAGTTGTAATTGCATTTCATGAGTTTTGCTTGTCTTATTGAGCTTTACGCCAGCTCCCGGCTCCCAAGTTATGAGCCATGTAGCCTGATATTATCTCAGTCCTAGCCAAGCAGAGTCTTTTACATATCCTTTGCAGCTTGATCACCCTTTATCGGGAGGAGACCTTCCCCTGAGTGTCGTTATCCTGCACATGCTTCCTTGCAGTGAGCATAGATATGTTCCACTGCTTGAAACTATTTTGCTTGACCTTGACACTCGTCTCCTCCTAAATTTACACTACAAAGAACTTTTATTCTTTTTCAAGCTTTTCAACATCTGAAAAAGTTAAAAAAAAAATTAAAAAACATAAAAAGCCGGACGGGAAATGATATTATCTTTGGAAGCTATCGAGTCGTGACGCCTTCGAACAGAGCACTGTATATCATATCCATTATTTGGGTTACTAGTTTGAATTTAGGAGATGTACTCGTTACTCTGAGTTTATCTCCACCAATTGGTTATGCTTCCAGTCCCTATGGAGCCTCTTTCAACATCTCCCGTGTCACAGAGATGTCCCAGTTTGCATATCGAGTCCATGCTGGATACATTCAACCACCATTTACCTTATGCTCTTGTTCGAAGGAAGTTGAAGCCTGAGCCGACCATTCCGCAGTTATCTTGACTTTGCATGTCGGCCATTCCCAATATAGTTACTGTTTCATATACATCTTGTTCATTTGAGTTCTTCCAAATTATCCAGTGTTGCTGAGTACTTCGTGTTGGTTGATAGGGGATTTCTTAATGCCCTCCTTCTAGCGCATTCCATTCCATCGAATTCAAATAATTTATTTTGGAATAGGAGTCTAGAGTCCATTTGAGTTCCTTGAGACTTATAGTCATCAATGGTAGGTTCTCTCGCCATTGACAGTTTTGGGAATACATCAATGTCCACTGATCGACCTCAACACATCTATTCACACTTGTTAGATTGCACTATGTACCTTGATTCCCATTATCATTATCGGTGGGTTATCTTGCTTCTGTTAACGATATACATCAATGATCAATAATCAGATGATGGACTACTAGGTTCGACCTCGACACATCTATTCACATAGTAGGACATGTACTCGTAACGGTTTGCATAGAAGACCTCCGAGATTGGTGGCATTCCATCTATGCTACCTCCTTGATCGTGCCAGTATTCATGAGATGTCAGCTCTCATGACCAGATTCCAGTGTATATATCAGATATCTTCATCCATTATGGAGATCTTGATTTAGTGTATATTGTACGTGGCGATAACCACACATGACATTTGTATATCATGCCTATTCATGGCCATTGTACTCTTATGTATCCGGGACTGCTAAATGTGTATTTGCAGTCATTTGCAGAGATTGATCATTGTATTGTACTGATGAGTGGCTGGTTCTTCCACCTCGGTCTTCATTACCCCACTTCTAGGATGGATAGAATGTATTTCGGCCATCATGTTACCCCTCTTACCTCACACATTAGGGGGCATATGTTATAGTTGATTTTACCACACCTTGTTAATCACATATTTATGGCCTTCCATGTCCCTCTGTAGACTCCTTGGACCCCCTTTGCCCCTATTATACTTTGATGTTCCAAGATTATCCCCAAAAAACACTTGTTTATGCCTATAGACGACTTTTAAAGCTATACTCTTGTGCATGCGCAACTTTTGAACCTAAATCCGCGTACATAAGGAAGTGTGCATGAAGACAAACATTTTTGGATTTTTCCTCAGAGGAGTTTGAATAGCTTGACTCTTGGCCTTTCATATGTCTTGAGAACTCTCGGACTCGACCGTCCATTACCTATTTGGAGTGCTTTACATTGAGCCTCTTGGAAACATTGAAGGAGGAGAAAATTGAGAGAAAGGACACTATAGTCCATTGTTTCCTCACTTGTTATGTTTGAGTCTGCATCCCTTTGTCCCTTTGGAGCACATAGTGCTGCTCTTCCCAAGATTGCCTTTGTTTTGTGAGCTTGCCATTGAGAGATGGAGGCCCAGATGGAGGACTCAGATGCTCGGGTTCGAAGAAGTGTTTGCAGAGGTTGTCACTATTGTATATTTTCTTTTATTAATAGAAATATCTATTTTTTGTCAAATACATGTGCAGAAATATGAATATTGTATCCATGAATGTATTTATTTGCTTATACATGATTGATTATATATGCTAGAGTAGGCCTAACACTTGAATATATAGCATGCTTGTCTTGTTTGCTGTTGTTGAGAGCAAATCGAGAATACAAGCGTGATTGGAAAAGCTCAATGGGGGTCTACATCAACCGTCCGGAATAAGGTACGATTCATATTCCTTAGCGTTGGATGTCTTTATTGCTCTTGCATATTGGAAAGGATTGGTTTCTGGTGTCATTCAGTTTGTTGTGGTACACCCAAATCCATAGGAAGTTTCTCTCTATAACACCAAATGCATACTACATATCCACATAGACAACAGATTCCAACTGTAATAGTAAAACGCAGACAATGCTTGTAGAATAAAAGACCCATAAACATAGACTGTATCTAGAACTCATACATAGTGTATACCAAGTCCGGATCAGAGTTTCTTCAAGCAACTAAATAAATGAACACATATTATAGCTCCGAAATGCAAACGCATACCAGGTCTATAGCAAGACCAGATTCCAACTTTCTTTAAGTAATAATAGAACCCATAATACAACTCTGAAATGTAGATTCTATTCCAAATGCATACCATGTCAAACCAGTTCAAACGCAGATAGGGTTTGAATTTCGGGTGAAGGAAGGATCTATAAATGTAGATCATTATGGATCTATAAATCAAGTTCAAATGCAAACGCTATCTGTAAACGCACACTCAAATATTTCAACGCAGACATGAAGGAATCATTCTAGATCTGTAGATTAAGATTAAATGCAGACTTTGTCTATCAACACAGACTCAGATCTGGAATCATTCATCAAAATACAGACATGAAATGCATAAAACACACACATAACATATCCAAAAAGGTAAGCACATTCATAGGTTAAATGTATAAGAGATCGCGACTGAGTTTAATAATCAACACACCGATTATCGATCCACGTACGGAGGTACTAACAACACATTATCGATCATCATATAGGGGTTAAACATATAAGAGATAGGATCTAAGATTTATAATAAAAACCCACTTTATAGATCCAAAAAGGTAAGCATACATGGAAATCTTATTGGATCACAGATTAAAGAATGATAAGTTAAAACACATACCAGGACTCTCTAGATCTGTAATTACCATCAAATTTGCATGCATAGAGTGCAACCTATCCAGAGGTAGGATCCGAAATCCATGGGTTGATAATTGCCATCAAATATTGCATAGTTTTGAAGCATGTATCAACGCATACGATGGGAAATGATTTCACCGAGTTCTAGATTACAAGCCAATGCAAATATTTTGTAATCGAAAGATAAGGAGATGAAATATTGGGCTCTTGCCGAGAAATCCACCCAATGGATTATGCTTCTCCTTCCCCATAACCATCATTCCTCTCTTCATCCAAACTCCACTTCCGGTGTGCCATTGATATGGATTTGGGGAAGAAGAGCCTTACTCAGTTATGACCCAATGTCCAGTCCATGGCGAGCAGTTCAACGCAGCAATGGAGGCACATTCTTCAAAGTGATCACTATGCCACTCCTTGATGGAGAAAACTCCACCCATATCCCCGCCATCACCGAACCCCATACAACAATATATACTAAAAAAATGAGATTACTGTTAACAAAAAAGACGCCAAATGGCGGTGGTCGACAGACACATTTCCCTTAGAAAGGACAAGTGGCAGAAAGGGTTACACCATTCTCTTTTAAAGGGAATCACTCCCACGATTTAATCCAAGAGAAAATCGTGCCAAGTAAAAGTTTATAAGTTAACCATGCTACAAAACGAGTTTTAAATCTATATAATAATGATACACACACGCACACACACACACACATATGTATGTATGTATGTATATATATATATATATGGTTATAGCATTACTAAAAGAATCTTGATATATATATATATATATATGTGTGTGTGTGTGTGTGTGTGTGTGTGTGTGTGTGTGTGTATCAAGATTCTTTTAGTAATGCTATAACCATANTTGGTACCTTTACTATATTAATACTAACTTGCTTAACATAAAGGAGTTGGTATAGTACATTTTAATAGAAGGGTTAACTTATCATGCTCTAGCAAATGAATGGTCCCCTTGTTTTTTCCTTAGATCATTGATTCTTAATCAACTCGAGACTATAAACCAAAAGAATGTTTAGTTGATAGAAACACAAATCGCCATTCCCTTAGCATTCATAAGTACTATGATGACACATAGTCATCTTTCACCGAGTTCCTAAGGATTTACTTGCCTGAACACCCTTTTTCCTCCTAGTGGATTCGTCCCCAATCATCGTTTTAGTCGCACATGCTTTCAGTCTCCTAGCAATATTAATTTCATATATAATTTGATGACACTAGGATAGTACTTACAGTGCATTTTTTTACTTACACTTCATGTTTTCCAGTCATGCACCGAGGGGATGTTACACTCCTTCAGCTCCTTATCCCATCCTAATAATAACATGTTTATATCCTTAATGATGACAACACCTCCTTATTCAACAAGAAAGAAGAGACCATACCTAAGGCCATAATATCATCCAAATATCACTAAGAAGATCTTGCAAAAGTTATGTAGAAGAATTATGCATTAATGAAGTGGTAGGAGGTTTCAGTCTAGATGATGGAAAATCTTATACCATTACCCCTAGAAGAATCTTTGTTTAAGTTAGCTATGAGGAAGGCTATGCATGATATTATGAGTGGAAAACAATAATGGATAATTGGGGTAGGTAGGTTATAACTAGGACAATTTTGGGAAGGGTATGTAATATTAGCCCATTCCATTAATATCAGACATGAAATCTAATGACAAGTACTTTAACCAACAAACAAATTAACTCTAAGCACTAGGAATTTTAATGACAAAAAAATCCAATGAACATGAACTTTGACATAAGAACTATGACCTATATAGGAACTCTCATTGAAAGGAACTATGACTAATAGTTATTGTGAATGATAGTTCTTATGGGTTAGTGTTCCTACACCAAAGAAGACATGTTCCATAAATTAAATTGTTAAGTGGATAATAGTAAAATACTTAAAATTGGTGTAAGTGGATAGTACTCAAATTGTTGAGATTGTTGTTTTTGATCAATTGTTCTAACATTTCAAATTATAGTCTTATTTTTTTTTTATTGCTGATAGTGCAAATTTCAAATTGCATTTTTTATTGTTAAACTTTTAGTTTCTAATTCCTTAAATTGGAATATGTGATTCTCAAAACTATAGATATTGTTGAAATTTTAATTATTGGATGTTAAATTTGTAATTTCTACAATGCTGAAGTTGTCATTTATGATTGTTGAAATCGCAACATCGAATGTTAAATTAGTAATCAATTAATTTCCGAAATTGCTCAAATTGTTGAAATTGCAATTTTTTGACACTAAATTGCAATTTCTATGATTGCAGTTGCTTCTCAACATTTTATATTGTTGACTGTGAAATTTCTATAATTGTAGAAATTGAATTTCTATATTATAGATGATGAAATTGCAAGATTCCATTGTTAATCGTGAATTTCCAAGAATTGAAAATGCCTTTATAAGTTTTGAAAAAAAATATTCCCTATTATCTTCATGTTACATGTATCATAATTGCAAATTATAGATGCATCATGTTTCTCTTTATTACTCATCAATATATATTTGATGAATCACTATATACCAACACTTTCAATAATTGATTGATTATAATTTCAACAATAAGAAAATTTCAACAATTAATTGAGTATAAATTGATAATTCTCTATTTCAATTTTGATAGTTTTTTACTCATATTGCAATTTCAACTTAAGAAATTGTAATTTTTGCAATCACAAATTCACAAATTCAACAATAGAAAGGTTGGAGAGAATTTGCAATTTCAACATGTATATATGAATGAAGAAAAACTCATATTTTTGAAAGAAAAAGTGCATTGATCAAGAATTTTGATTTCAACCATTCTAAAATTATCTTAGATGCAATTTTAGCATCCATAAATTGCAATTTCAATAATTATTTGATTGCAATTTTCATATGTGCATATATTTCAATTCTAAGAATTTTTTATTCATATTGCAATTTCAACTTTAGGAAATTGCAATTTTTTGCAATTATAGTTTCATAAATTCAACCTTTAAAAGATTGAGGAGAAATTGCAATTTAAGCAACTACAAATTCACAATTTCAAGAAGTATATGATTGAGAAGAAATTCAATTTTTTAAAGGAAAAAATCAATTTCAACATTTGATTTGTTGCAATTTCAGCAACCAAGAATTGCAATTTCAACAATTGGAGAACTATAAAAAGTATATTTCTTTACAATAAATTGCAATTTTAGCATCCAAAGATTGCAAATTCAACGATTAATTGATTGCAATTTAATGGAGCCTATAATTGTTGAAATTGCAATTTCTATAATTCTCCAATTGTTGAAATTTCAATTTCTAATTGCACTTTTCCTTTAAAAAATGTGAATTTATGCTCAATTGTGTACTTTTTGGAGTTCGTTGTTGTGTCATGTACAATTTGTCCTTGCAAAAAAAAAACCTTTACACCATAGTAATATTCAAAGATTAAAATGGAACATGCCCATTGAGGGCTTCCTTCTTGCTACCAACCTTGGATGTTTGGAAAACAATTGAGACCTTCTTTGCATGAATTGAATTTTGTTGTACTATATCTTCCTCCCTTATAGGCATATTTTCTAGCCCACAAGAACCCATAAAGTATGATGGAGGTGACACTAAGTGAATTCATTCACAAACTATCTTTTTTCTTGTTTCAATTACATTATTTAGTCTTGCATCTCTCATTATTTATTCTTTTGAGAATTGTCTTCCCAGATGAGGTGATTTATATGTACATTTGCTTATTTTTATTGGATACATATTGAGAATTCATACATGTTATCTACCTCTAAAAGGTGTGTTGGAGGAGAGAGGCACGAGGAGGGGGAAATTGAAGTGAGGGAAATGTGATATGGTGAAAGAGAGAAGAGGGGGAATAATGAGGCAGGGGGTTTGGGAGAAGGGATAAGATGAAATCATCAAGGAAGGAAGTATGAAAGAGATAAAGATTTAATGATGGAGAGGGAATGTGAGAGAGAATGGGAGGGAGAGATGAAGGAAGCAAGGATACGAGGTAGGATGGGGAAGAGACGTAAATGGAGGGAGGGGGAGGGAGAAATGGGGAGAGGGAGAAATATGCAAAGAGAGATGTGGAGAAAGTGATTAAGAGGTGGGAGGGGGGATTGTGGGAGAGACTTAGAAAGCAATGGATGGATATAAGGGGGATGTGTGTGTGTGTGTGTGTGTGTGTGAGAGAGAGAGAGAGAGAGAGAGAG